>JAEMOT010002526.1:97133-115595 GCA_019297695.1 Apostasia ramifera | reverse complement strand
ATATTATAAGTTTGAGTGTCAAATAGATAAACTAACTACATTTTAATAATATAATATGCATGCAAAACTCTCCCTCTCTTTATATATATATATATATATATATATATATATATATAAATGAAACTCTAGAAATTCAACTGGAATTGTTTTATTTTAGGTTATAAGATGTAAATTGTGAACAAAAGTTTGGGATTTGGACTATGATATCTACATGCTCAACATAAAAATCAATAAGTACAAATTGCATAGAGGACACTATAGTTGCATCCCATTTGTGTACAGTTCTGAAAAGTAATAATTAAGACAATTATAAGGCCAAATTCTGAACTCTTTTTTCTCACTCGGTTCCCTTTATATCAGTTTCAAAAAAAAAAAAAAAAAAAAAACAGATTTTATTACAGCACAAATTAATTTTACAGTTTGAGACCAACAATAATTAGGAGAAAATTCAGGAGTCCAAATATGACTTAACATACAAGTGAACAGACACGCACTAATGTAAAAGCTTAAGCAAATGAGCAAGGCTCACCGCTTATAATATATCAACACTACAACTTATTGTTAAATTATTAATGTCGGATAATTACTCGTGTACGCTTAATAATCTTCAAACTATACAAAAATCCATCTATATTGGTTTTTTTATGTTTAATGAACTATTTTAATCCATCAAGTGCATGCATGCATCAAAAGCCCATTCACCCGTCACCTGCTCTTGAATTTTCACGCAACTATGATTAAGATCTGATGCATCAAAATTAAGATCTGCAGAGAGACGATTATTCCAGTGGTGATATGATTAGTCATGGATCAGTAGTGAAATAGTAATAGCCACAAATACTGATCCTGTAGTGTGCTGTAATTTCTAGCTAATATGTGTATGTATTCTACCTTAACGTACATGCATGAAAGATCCAACATGACAATAATAACCAAAGAACATTTTTTTTTTAACACAACTATCTACTTTAACAGCTGAAGCACATGAACACAGCATCAATTATTATCAGTCTCAACAGAAAAGCTAACTATTACAACACGTACTAAAAGTCTGAAAAGTGAATCAGAGATCCAAATTAGCAACTTTAATTTGTAGAGATATGGTAGTTAGCTTAAAAGAATGTTCATATCATTAAAGCAATATGAACCATGTGCAATATTTGAATCACACAATTAGTGCTAGCAAAAATGCATTGATCTTCCAAAACAGAATCTAAAGCGGACAGCTTTGGCATTCAAAATTTTAAATGAATGCATTGCACATTAGTCATCAATCATATAAGGCCAATGATAGCAGTAGCTAATTAGCTAATTTAATTTCAGATTCAGTCCAGAAAACACTAAGAAAGAAATGAAGGTAAATCAGGATGAAGAGTGAAATCAAAGGAAACAATGGAAACAGTTGCAGGTAAACTTATGTTTTTAATCTCTTTCAGCCAAGAATTCCACGGTGCATTAAATCATTCAGTTGTATCCTTATAGTTGTGGTGTGGACACAAATCAGCATTGAATTAAATGGCCAAAATGACGTTATGTGCTGAACCAAAATTCAAATTCAAATTAATTAGAACTATTGGAAATTTTCATATTAGCTTTATTTAGATTTGATTCAGAGCAGATTTAAGAGATTTAAAAACTTACAATATTTGGGGCTGATTTTATTTATTATAATAAAATTAGTTCTATATTTATTTTCATTTATTTGACATTTTATCTCGTGCATTTAATATTATATTTTTTAATTTTTTTATGAGATCTTTCTATATAAAGAGGACATCTTGTATTGTAATAGTAAGTAGTATTTAATGAATGAAATTATATTTGAGTTTTCTCAAAGCCTAGATCCGAGTTAAAAGAGTCGATATTCAGGTGAAAGAAAGGGTAGGATTAGCCTTTGATGAGAATACTCAAATTAGCTTAGTTACTCATTTTCCAAAAAAAAAAAAATCTACTTCATCTGTTTCTCTCTCTCTCTGAATCATCTTCGAAAACCTCTAGCACTTTGCGTACTCGCCCATCTCCGAAGCTCGCCTCACCCCGATGCCCACTGCCTCCGCGTTTCTCGCCTCTTAACATGCGCCCACCTCGGATGTCCGCTGCCTTGCTAACTAGCGCGAGGCAACTTGTCGCTTTTTTGCTGTTTGGCTCGCTACTTCCCCTGAGAAACGTGCCACTCAAGCACACCGACTCGAGCCGCCCACCTCACCTGCGCTGCTACTACTTGAACTTATCATATACTACTTGAATTTCTTTGACTAAGCATAATTTCTTTTCTAAATCAAATTAATCTGATTATTTGATTCAATATAAAATTGTTCTCTTCACTTGAATTATTCATTTGACTATAATTGCATAATTTGATATTTATTTGGGTAATAATTACTGTTGGATTAAGTATGTAACATCCTTTCTAAAATCTTGAATATCGAATCTGATTTATTGAATTTAAATTGACACTCTAATATAATGTGATAAATTCTTAGTTATCAGACGATCAAGTTTAATTTTAATTTCAAAATATTTTTAATTTACAGGACTTAAGAACCTTATTTATCATATAGTTTATTTAGAAAAAAATTTATGCTTATTTAAAAATAATTTGCTAGTTAATTTTGTTAAATATAAATATAAAATATTATTCGCATTTTTTTTCTCGCATTAACTTGGTATTAAAGTATGATTTAAATTAAGGCATTTTATTTATTCATTTTTACATATCTACATTACATCTTTTCATCTCATTTTATTTTTTGTTGTCTGATATAAGTATCGTGTAAGTATGAACTCTAAAATAGAAACTCTATTATCCGACCTTATAGCTAGGTTTGACTGTATATTCTCATCTCTGAAGTCACAATCTATGAAGAAATCACGATTAATTCTTATTTTTTTGATGATTCGGATTATTTACTATATAAAGAGTGGGAAAATAATTTAGATCGTTATTTTAAATATTGTGGTTAGAATGAGTTAGAGAGGGTTAAGTACACAAAATTAATACTTCTTGGTAAAACAAAAAATTATATTAGAGACTTAGAGGATCAATGTCCTTGAGGTAAATTTAAGCTGTTTGAGATATGAGAATATTACTTACGTAGAAGATATTCTCTTTCACCCCATAGAGTTAACTCTATAGTTCTGAACAACAAGATCCCATCTAGTTCCAATTTCTACTCCAATTACTAGACCTATTGAGACTATAGGTGACCCATCTAGTTTCCTCCCGAAGGACGTAGTGAATGAGTTTTCCACAGAGAGTTTCATACTTCCTGAAGTATTGAAACTCGATTCCTTACATATATCCATTTATATATTAGATCCTATCTTAGTCGAGAAGTACGAAAAATATGAGAATGAAATGTATGAAGAAGATAATTATAGAATAAAAGTTGAAAGTCAAGTTGAGGAAACAGTCATAGAGTTGAATCATAAAGAAGAGCATATATGAATTAAAGATTAATATTTCGATGAAGGAAATAGTAAGGTTAACCTTTGGTGAGAATCCTCAAATTAGCCTAGTTATCCACTTTCCAAAACAAAAAAATCTCCTTCATCCGTTGCTCTTTCTCTCTGGATCATATCCAAGTGCCTCCAGCACTTTGCGCACTCACCCACCTCCGAAGTTTGCCCACCTCCAATGCCTGCAACCAATGCGTTCCTCGCCTCTGACACGCGCCCATCTTTGCTGCACGCTGCTGCGCCAATCAACGCGAGGCGACTCGTTTCATTTTTTGCCGCTCAGCTCACCACTTTGCCCGAGAAACGTGTCACTCGAGCACACCAACTCGAGCCGCTAGCCTCACTTGCATCGCTACTGCTTGGACTTATCATCTACTACTTGAACTTCTTTGACTAAGGCATAATTTTTTTTCTTAATCAAATTAATCTGATTATTTGATTTCAATATAAAATTGTTCTCTTAACTTAGATTATTCATTTGGTTCTAATTGCGTGACCCGACATTTATTTGAGTGATAATTACTGTTGGATTTAAGTATAAGACATCTGTTCTAAATACTTGAACCTCAGATCTAATTTATTGAATTTAAATTAACGCCCTAATTTAATTTAATAAATTCTTATTTATCAGATGATCCAGTTTAATTTTAATTTTAAAATATTTTTAATTTACAGGATTTAAGAATATTATTTATCATATAATTTATTTAAAAAATATTTTACACTTATTTAAAAATAATATGCTAATTAATTTTGTTGAATATTAATATAAAATATTATTCGCATTTTTTTCATTCCGCATCAAGTTGTTTCCCACATTTTTTTAAGTCCTTTGGTTCTCAGGCGGGCTCATTCCCTGCCAGGCTTAGAGAGGACCACCATTTTGTGTTGTACCTAAATTACTCTTACTCTTTTCATCTTTAAGTAAAGATTTCTCCAATTTCTAAATGTTTATCAAAATCACGGAAAAATAAAAACCTCCTATGAACATGCTTGGAAGTTAGAACCTGAAAGAATCAAGGTTTTTGAAAGTACCAAAAAATCCCTGTACTTGTAATTTGAGGGTAAGTAAATGGTTTCTCTTTCAATTCCTGGAATGACAATTGAAAATTTAACATTAACAATGGGGGCCTGGCCTGATTGACAGAACTTCAAACATATGGACCTATTTGAAAGATACCTCAAATGATATGAATCATAAGGAGTTTAACCTACAACAGAAATTAGCAACATTTATCATATGCAGCCATTCTAATTAGGCTTGCTGTCAAAAAAAGAAGAAAATTGATCATTAAGGCAGGAAGGCTAGAAACCCTGGCCTCCTTGGTTAGAAAGATAAAAAGAACAAATAAGCTCAACAAAAGCTTAAATAAATAAATAGAAAAAAATTCAGTAGCAAAAAACTTATGTTCAATATTGATCCAAAACCATGCTAAGTATATCTAATCAACAATAGAACCTTAACAAAGGATGACCAAGGTTACCTTAAAGCTCTAACCAAGCTCTCACCAAGTATCAAGAATTCCAAAGTGAAATGTCTTAAATAATATAAGCATCTTAAACTTCTTTTCTTTGCAACTTTTATACAAATTTGCTAGCTATACAAATAACAAAACATCAATACAACAGAAGGATGATTTTTGAATTTGACTATGTAGTATATACCTTTTAATAATTAAAAGTTATCTAGAACGAAGACATATTTCAAACCTAGTAAGCATGAACACAATATGAGGATGCTAGAATGCGACACGAGATAATACGAAATGCCGATACGATAACTTCTCAAATTATAAGACATGGATATGATAAGACACGCCAGATAATATAACATATTTCTATGTGATATACAACACCTAGGTAGTATGAAGGTGACACGAGGACACTACACGATTAAATACGTTGAAATGTACAGAAATATTCATGCTGTCTTGATTCAAACATCCTTGACAAAAAATGCCAAAGATATAATCCTAACCAAAGATGCAAGTACCCAAAACTTTTGATGAATCAACAGTAAAAGTAAAAATTCCAAGCAAAGGATGTTAAATGGAATCCAAAAGATGACAACAACAATAACCAAGCCTTTTGTTAAAATATGATTTGATTAATTAAAGTTTTAACGGCTTGTAATTTGGGCCAATTAAGTGAAGCCCAACCGCAAACTTAAGGACTATTTGATCCTTATCCTTAATAAAGGGTTGTTATGGGATAACTAAATATGGGATATTATGAAGCCACCATCAGGCCACGGGATTTCTAAAGGTGGCACAGCCGGTTTTGTGATGTATATGGAAATACTTGAATTTCAAATTTAGGTGAGGAAGTTTGTCGTGATTTCTCTTTGTTTTTCTCCGTTAGCTACAAAGGTAATTTCTTAGAAACCCGGAGGCAATCGTTTGAGGCTTTAAGTGAAATTAGATCGCCTAATCTTGAAGAAAAACATCTCTTTTTTTTATCTCGTTCGAGATCGAGAATCAACTGATCAGTGTAAAGTTCTCTTTCTATTTGATTTTCTACATAGTAAAGTCTCTCTCTATTTTTCTGATGGATGTAGGAAGATCCTCTAAATCACACAAATCTAGTGTTCTCGTGGTTGTATCTTTTTTTACTATCATTGTTGTTTGTATTTATCTAGCATGATTTACTTAGCTAACTATACGTCTGGCGATCAGAGTTTTCCATTGTGTATAATATTGCAATAGCCTTTATCCCACTAGGTGGGATCAGCTATATGAATATTTTGTTTCTATTACACTCTATCAAATAAGAGCACCTCATTTAGCTCTAAATATGCAAGATTATTTCTTATAATTTTTTGTCATGTTTTTTTAGTCTTTCTCTTTTTTTTTTTTTACATGAGCAAGATCTAATAACCCAACTCTTCTTACTAAAGCCTCTTCAATTGTCTAAATGGGATCCATAAGGCAAACTAAAAAAACTTAAATGACAAGAATTAGCAAAGATAAATTCCTTGATGCCTGGAGAAATTAATGGAACTCCTTTCATGCAAAGGGGAAGCAAGAAGCAAATCTTTCTTTATTCCATCTGAACTCCTTTCATGTTCGTCACCACTAATATTATCAACATCATGCTTGCCCTATTGCCTGATAATGAAACAAATGCTCATATGTTGACTATGAAACCAAAAAAAACTAGTCCAGATATACAAGTGAACACAAAGAAAGTAGATGCAAATCTCCAAAGTACCGATTTCTTTTGATATCATGCTCCTCATTTTTTTAATTAATTGATCTTTTTCCGTATGTCTGTTGTAAGCCAGCAGAGTAAGATATAGAAACAACGAGGGAAAGCGGAGCTCACTGGCGTTGATTCGACTGTGCAGGCGCGGCGCCGTCTTGAGAGAAAGAAGCGGGAGAACCGCGAGGGCCAGCGCGAAAGTCCGGCGACCTTGTAGCTATACGCGCCACCGGCCCCTTGGTTCTTGGCTTTTGGAATGCTGGAACCGGCGAAGTAAGGCAGAAACGACGAGGGAATAGGAAGAGGTACGGCGGAGATGCCGGAAACCTGCGGCCGTCGTGCCGGGAGGAGCAAGAACGAGAAGGCGCGCGATGTAAATTGGGGATCGGCGTTTTGAGGTTTTAGGGGCCGTTTGGATCGGGGGTTGGATGAGCTAACTCGGGTAGCTGACCCCTATTAATAGCTTACCCCCATTGAGATGAGAGATTTAAGTTCTGTTTGTCATTGTTGTGCTGTATAAAAAAGTATTGTACTGTATAATTATATAAAAAAGTGCTGTTGAATAAAATTTTTTTATATATTTAGTAAACTACTGTTAAAAGCTGTCATCAAAAGCAGAACTGTTTAGTTAAACTGTTGTGCTGTCTAAAATATTTTTATTTTTACTAAATTAGACATAATTTAAATACTTTTTATTACATATATTTTATAAATATATAATAGTTAACTCATTTTATTAAATAATTAAATTTACGTATCATTAATTTTATAATATATTTTATATTATTTTATAATTTATTTGCATATTATTTATAAAATTTTAAAATAAATTTTGTTTATTTTATATTTTATCTACTTAAATATGTATATTTTTATTTTACCATATTAATAATATCATTTAATACATTTTTATAAAAAAAAATATAAAAATATGAAAATTACGTCAATTGCATATTTGGTCTAATGACGGGAAAGATTAACAAGATGCGTTCGGTTAGAAATAAATAATATTAAGGGCATTTTTGTCCATAATTAATTAGAGCACAATCATTTTTTCAAAAAACTTTTTTTTTTAGCTTTTCTTTACAGCTGTTTTTTTAGCTTTTTGATAGCTGAAAACAGTTAAATAGCTATTTTACCGAACACAATTTTTATATTTTAGGTATATAAAAAAGCACTTTTTAATACCAAAAAGCTTTCCCAAACGCAGCCTTAATGTGATTTTTTGTTTGGATGATAATCTGGGTTAAATAGGGATAAGTATAAATTCTTTTTGGCAAATTAATAGCTTAACCTAGGATAATAAATAAAAGAAGAGGCAAAAAATAACAAAATGATATTTCAAATTCATAATCTAATCAATAAATATTGAAATAACAAACTTTGAACAACATGATCAGTTTATCTTTGATTGAATTAAACTCAGAATAGTTTTATCTTTAATTGATTTATAAAAGAGCAGCAAATAGAGAGATCAAAGTGCATTTGATCCCAAATACCAGCCTGATATTTCTCTGGATCGGGGACTCAAATGGTTGCTCGGCTGCGCGCGTTTTGTTCCTGCCGAGCGCAGCCCTCGCATNTCCTCGCAGCTCGACTGCCCGCCTCTTCCACGTCTCCGGCCCTCGCGGACTCCTCGCGCACGATCAGCCGGTCCTCCTCGCGCCATCTCTGCCCTTAACCTAGCATCTCAGATGGGGTAGCTAACCCCAGGGTTAGGCGGGTTAAGGAAGCCCGTTGGGTTTGTTAACCTAGGGATAATAAAACGCGCTTTAGAGCATTTGGTGGGTTAGCTGGGTTAACTTAAGTTAACCTAGCTAACCCACCCTATCCAAACGGCCCCTTAGGGTTATAATATTATACAGATGTATCCGGCATCCGCTCATCTCATCAACAAATAATAAAATTTTTTAAATAACATAATATAGTATTAAAATCATATTAAATCAAACACCTTTTTATTTTTATAGTAAAACATATATAAAATATAAAATAAAATAATTTATTTATTTTCAAATTTGTGTGGAATTTAAAATAAAATTAGTATAATGTTAGATTAATTTAAATGAAATTTGAAACAATTATGTTAGTTTAAAGTTGAAATTCATATATGATATGATAAATAAATTTTATTTAGTTGGAGCATTAAAGAGATAATACCACTTGGTTTGATGAATTGTTAGCCCAGCACATAGGAGAAGGGGGGATTGCAATGGTTTGGAGCTCAAGAGAAGGATGGTAAGCAACTGAAGTTTACAATTGTGACGCCCGTGACAGAAGAGGGCGGGAAGTGATCGTCGAGTGATGTTTTAAGAGAAAAGAATCACTGAGTCAAAGTGCGGCTCCTCGCAGGCTTCTAGGCCGAATAATGAGTGGTGAGAGGGGTACAGGGATGAAACGTCCCACATCGAAAATGAAGAAAAATCCTGAGCTGTATAAGTAGATAACATGATCTCAAATAATAAAAGTATTTTTTGGGCAAAACTGTGAGGTTAATGATGGAAAACTCCACAGACCTCTACAATGAGATCATGAAATTCTACAACAATGGTTAATTTCATCAAGTTTGTATTAGGTCATGTAGCATGCATTTATAGTAAGTTGAAAAATAGTTACCGGTAGATCTTTAAAAATATACATTACGTGTGATCTTCAATTCATGTAATTAAAATTTATTTTCTTCTAATTAGGAAGCAGTTTTATTGGTATAAAATTTCAAATATGCACTTTATGCATTCAATCCCAATAATATTCACCTTTAAATTTTGTTTTATACTCGTACTCTGTACTTTTTTAATAATTATAATTAATGTGGTCTTTTAATTGCAATAGTTACTAATATATAGATTTTTTAAAGCAAACTATTAAATATTAAACAATAAATTTATGCCATTTTTTACTTAAATTGGTAGTTTAATAACATAAATATTTCAGGTAGTATACATATTACGCCTTTAATTTTTAATGGTGATAGATTAGCATATTCAAAGATTCGAATGGTGCCGATAAATTGCACTTTTTAAATGATATTCAGCAGATTCAGTTCAGATTTGATTTTTATTGTTATTTGACAATAAATTAAGGAGATTTCATATTATGATATTTATAAATATATTCAAATTCATTGAATTATGGTTATAATTATGAAGTATATAAAATAAAAATTAAATAAAATATTAAACATGCATATTTATTTAAAAATATTAGGTTTAATGATAATAGAAATGTAATAAGATTAAAAAATTATATAAAATATTTTTATTTAATGAAATTCGTATAATTTAAGGTTTTAAAATATATTATAGATTATATATATAAAATAATAATATAAACAAAAGAAAATAAATTTTTAATATAATGTTAAATGAGTATAGATAAAATAAAATTTTAGTTTTTCATAATATTATTGCATTTCTGTATTTGTAATAAAATAAAAAAAATATTTTTTTTATAAGATTGATAAATTTAATGATTACTAATTATTAAATTAATTATTTGATTTAGTTTTAATTTCTGAACGTTACAATTGAGAATCAAATCGAGTTATGGGATTCTCAAAATTTTAGAATCAAAATTAATTGACTCAAACTAAATTGATTGGTTCTGATTAAGTTCTAAGTTTTTTAAGTATTTTTGTAAGTGCTAGATTTTAGTAATATATATGTACTTTTTTTAAAAAATTATTTTATTTACATATTAAAGATTCTAATTTTTAATATTTACATTTCATTTATAATAAAATAATTGTAATTTATCAAAAATTACTAAATTAGGACTCTTTTGATTGAATGCTTGTTTTTAAGTAAGAAAGATAATAGATTAATTTAAAAGTTTGATAGAATATAAAATTATTTAATTATTAAAAAGTATGTAAGATATAAAATAATTTAATTTTAATATTAAAATTTATATTAAATATAGAATAATGCTAATTTTTAATGTAAAAATTTACAATGAATGTAAATAAAATTATTAAAATTTAAATTTAAAATATTAATAAAATAATATTAAAATTATTTTGAGTCTTGAACACAAGGAGACCTTAAATTTCAAAATCATTCTTGACTGCGATCCTAATATTCCCTCTGCTTATAGCCTCGTTTGCTTCGAACTATTTTTTTGAATAAAAAAATATTTTATTTTTTATATTTAATAAATAAAAATTATTTTAATATTAAAAAAATATAGAATGTGAAATAAAATTAATTTTAATATTTATATTTGTGTTGAATGTGAAATAAAATTAATTTTTATAATTGAAATTTGTGCTGTGTTAAAAAAATGCATCCAACCAAATGTGGAACAAGAGAAAGTAGAAATAATCGTTTCATATGCATGAAAAAATATATTTACATAAAATTTACTAAAATGAAAATTAATATATTCAATTCAGTGTCACCAGTGACCAGTCATAAATATAATATTTCCTGTATATCGCCATATAAAATACGTACCACTTAATTAGAAATCGGCCAAAAAAAAAAATGAAAATTAAAGTTTAATTAACAAAAACATCCCCAGAAAGTTCCGACGGATAAATACTACGGCGGGCAGGCACGAAAAGTAGAGTCACGTCACCGATAGGTGATCATAACTTCGTGCGCTGTTTGCACTCTTGCCGCCTCACCCTGAGATCCGGAAACCCGATCCCGAAGTGGCAGTACGATTCCGCTACCGCGTGGTGACGGATGAAACCCAGAAACTTAACCCGCCCGGGAATCCTCGTCTGAGAATCGAACCCGATCTCGCCGGCCAAGGCGTCGGCGACCAGACTGCCCCCCTCCGCCGCGAGCCGGGCGCCGTCGACCGTCAGCGCCACGGCCACGTGAGCCATCCCCCTCGCCGGAATGCGGCCGGGGAGAACGTCGGCGTCTCCGACGTGTTCCCCGCGGTAGAGGAGGAGGGTGGTGCCGTTGCCGTGAGAGAAGGAGGCGCGGTTAGGGTTGTAGACGAGGATGTCGAGGTCGAGGGTGACGTTGAGGGAGAGGCGGAGGGCGGGGAGGGTGAGGCGCGGGGCGACGCCGGTGATGGTGGCGGAGACGAGCTGGATGCGGGGGTCGCGGGCGCGGAAGAGGGTGAGAGCGAGGACTAAGACGGCGGCGGCGAGGAGAAGGAGAAGGAGGAGGAGGAGGAGGAGGCAGCCGAGGAGGCGTCGGCGGCGGCGGCGGCGCTTGATATTCGCCGGGGAGGGAGGGGGGTGGTTGGGGCCAAGGGGTGCGGCTGAGCCGACGGATTCCGTCATCGCTAGTTGCGACTGCGGGAGGAGATTTGGTGGGAGAGGGGTGTGGGAATCTATGAGACGGTTATAGAGAGAGAGAGTGATGGTGGGGAGCGGGGAGTTGGCATTAAATGCTTGGATTATGATCGTAGCTTCCAACAAACTGTGGTAATTACGGAGGAGTTTTTATTATAAGTCTCTAATTCTTTGACGACTGTACCGTTGGAACAGGCGTAATTAAGAGGTGACCACCGTTCCCCGGACCCGCCTTTGGGCTCGTTGCGGGCCGTATAAATTGGTCAAAATATTAATGGGCTGGGGCCCACATATATATATATATATATTATTTTATTTATTTATACACCAATAAATTATGGTAATTATGTAGGCGCTCTTATTACTCTCCGTCTGTCGCAAGAAACAAAATCAGAATAAAAATGTTACTAATTTAAAAAATAATAAATAAAATTTTTTAATCATTCAAATACTTTGATTTAAAATATAAAATAAAATTATTATTTTTATTAAATTTTATTAGAATGTGAAATAAAATAATATTTTTATATTAAAAATTATGAAAAATAATTAAAAAAATTTATTTATTTATTTATTATTATTATTATTATTTAGGAATAATTACCTGCATGTCACACTATTTCACTTTATTTATGTGTTATCCATCCATTCTTAGTTAATTACGCTATGCACACTCAAAACATTATAAAATCTTACATACACACACTTAAGTTAAAATTTAGTCAAAATTTATTTGAAAAAAAAATATTTCGTTAGTAAATCATTAAAATTATATTTTTACCCTTAATAGTACATATTTTTTTCTTCCTCGATATTACATTAAAACGCTGATCTGTCCTAAAACCAATTTATGTCGCGAATATTTCCTTCCATTACCACAACCTAAACATCAAAGTTTTAAGATTTTCACTCAAAATATATTTAAATATCTTTAAAATAATATGATGAACGGTTCAGATTTTTTGTAACTTAACTATAATTAGGTTATTGGAAAATTATAATTGCTCATTATAATAAAAACAAGTGAAAATATATGTATGTAAGATTTTATAATATTTTGACTGTGCATAGCGTAATTAACTAAGAATAGATGGGTAACATATAAATAAAGCGAAATAGTGTGGGATGTAGGTAATTATTCCTATTTTTTAAACTAGTACCATTTTGGTATTGATTTTGGTCTTCGTGCCAAACAGGGCTTTAAGTCTCTAATTCTTTGATGACTGTACCGTTAGAATTGGCGTAATTAGGGCTTTAAATATGTCAGATTTTGATCTTATCTGAACCAAAATATGACTTAAAATATAGTTAATTGGATATATTTTACTTACCATTTATCCGATTTAAAATTCGACCCGATCTGTTATTTTTCTTTCGAGTCAGATCATGAATCAATTATGATCTGACCCGACTAAATCACTATACATAATTTATGTGTGATTTCTTAAGTGTTTAAACTGAGTTGATAAATTCATTAATGGCTAGCATTCCAAAAGGCAATCAATCAATCAACAGTTGAGAAGAAAAAAACAAGATACATAAAGAACTATCATCTTCTTATTTAAATATTTTGTACATTTCTTTTTAAATCTGAGGACAAATATGAAAAGCTTCATAAATAGTTTACACTGAGTTGATAAATTCATTTATTAGCTACAACTATAGAGTTCATTTAACATCAAAGAAATTAAATTGATTATCAAATTAAATCATGACCAAGTTTACATATTATTGAATATAGTAAGAAAAAATCAAGTTAATTTGATTCACGATTTCGTGCCGAATGCAGCCGAAGAGAGTTAAATAATCAGTTCAAGCTTAGCTAAACCTTTAAAATTTAAGGATCGTATCACAAAGTTTAAATTGATTTGATTGCGCAATTCAATTCGATTTAATTAAAAAAATTCTGAGTCGACAAACTTCACCATTTTTTAGACATGTCAAATTAAATTAGAATTAGGTTGAATTAATTTTGAAGTTAGAATAATCATAATGTGAATTAATTTGATTGTTTATTGAACTAATAATTTATTAAAAATTAATTGAGTTGAATTAATACTAAATTTATTGAATTAACCACCAAATTGAGTCATGAACAATTTAATATGTTGTTGAATATGATCTTGTAATTGACTTGATAAAAGAGATCAAAACTAAATTTAATTGAGATATTTAACCATAGTTAAGAACTCGAATAAATTGAAATTCTATTTGATTAAATTTGTATCGCTCAAAAAAGGTTTCGTCTTAGGATTAATAGAAGAGAAAAGTAAAGATTACAAGCTTCGTCCCTGATGTTTCTTGGGGACTCTCTCTTCTCCTTGTGGGATCTCTCATTTCTAACTTGTTATGTCTTATTGTCTCTCTTGTTGTATATATCCCGTCATAGAGCTTTGTCCAGAGGTATTTATAAGCGGGGTGTAATGAAGCTCAACGGATTCTCCAGGACGGAATGCTAAGTATTTTATCTACTGAGCCCATACCAACGGTCCCAATTGATTTTCGTGACCCATACGAATCTTTATTCAGTGGAAGTCATGCTAACATGGTGATCTGACAGCGACAGCTGAGGCGGAGCAGAAGTCGTGTTCGATGTTATAGGGGGTGCTGAAGCTTGAATATCGTGGTCGATATCGCAGAATGCCGAGGCATTGATGGCATAAGATGAAGGGCCTTTTCTCCTTATCAAATATAGCATTTTTTTTTGTTGTGCACGAATGACAAAAATACATTTTACATGAGTTGATGTGTCTTAAAAGATGTTCTTAAAATTTTGATAATTAATTGATTGATTTATTTTTTTCATTTTTTTTTTCATCGAAGTCCTCGTATGCCCAATCTTTCAGTTGGGTCACAACAAAATTGACAAAGAGACTTCGTCTCAATTTTAGAAAATTGAGTAGATTTCTCATCTAGAAAAGCCAAGCCAAAGCTTTTTTTTCTTGCGAGTTATAGCAGGGTGCACTAAACAGTGATTTCGAGAAGAACTCAAGAGACGTAAGTAAGGATAGCTCTAGCTTTGAGTTTGTTTGATTGGAAAATTGTTTTTTAGTAAGAGATAAATAAAGTGTGGCATAACTTTAATTTTAATATTAAAATTTATAATGAATACGAAATAAAATTGACTTTTAGATATCATTTAGCAGGAGAATAATTTTAAGATATTTTTAATTTTTTTAAGATAGAGAAAAAATTATTTTAATATTATAAGTGAAATAAAGATATTTTGTTATTAAAATTTATGTTAGATGTGAAATAAAATTAATTTTTTTACTGAAACATGTGTAGGATATAAAATAAATTATTTTTTAAGATTGAAATTTTTGTAAAATATAAAATAAATTTAAGTTTTAATATTTAATTATGTGTATGACGAGAAATAAATATGTAATATCGATGAAAATATTTTGGAGGAATTTGAAAGTTTTTAGGACCCTAACCAAACCAGGCAATGTTGGAATTAGCATTTGATGTTGAATAAAATTATTTCAATCTATAATAATTGAAAATAATAAAATATTAGTTATGTCTTTTTAAGCCACAAACCAAACAAAGCCATAACATTAGGCCTCGTTTGGTTTGTGCTTTTTTTTACAAGAGAAAAAAAAATTATTTTTTAAGTTTAATGAGATAAAAATTTATTTTAATATTGAAAAGTGTGTAAAATATGAAATACTTTAAATTTTCATATTTGTATTTGCATTAAATGTGAAATAGAGTTGATTTGTATAGTTGAAATTTGTGTTGGGCAAAAAAAAAAGACTCCAACCAAATTGAATACCTTATATTTATCTTAATAGGGATATGACATGGCAAAATACACTAATATGATAACTTTTTAAATCACAGAATACAAAAATAACAAGACACGCCAAATAATGATTATATATGTGATGGCATAATTTACTCTAGCTTTTGCTAAATAATTACAGATACGTTGGAAGCACAGATATGGAATTAGAACATGGCACAAACAAAATGCCCCACTATAATAAGGCACACCAAATAATAATAATTGTCTATGTGATGACGCAATTTACTCTAGCTTTTGCTAAATAATATATAGACACCTACAGAGCATAGATATGGAATTGGAACATAGCACAATACAATATGTCGGGATATACAGAATTCTCTGTCCTTCCATGTCATTAAGGAATAAACTAAATGAAGTGAACTTTAGTTGATTAAAATTCAAGTAATTTTCAAGGAAATTTCAAAATTCAAACATAGTTAACAAAGAACACTCAACAATTACATTAATAATCTACTCCAACTATTAAGCAACTTGCCAATAGGCGCGCAAACAAACTAACACAAAGAAGTAGCAAGAAAGAAGCAGCCTAAAACTAATACTCATTAGGCAGCAAAAGCTTCAGGATTTAGCTTTTAGAGGTCAAGTTTTCGCTTGATATCATACCTGAGCCTTAGCGGAAGATAACAATCTCTGATGGGAGAGCTGAAACCTTCGTGTGGATTGTCATCAGGTGCCGCATTGTTAAAGACCTTCAATGGAGGCAGAGCATCAGGTGTCCTTAAAGCTGCAGGTTCATTGAAATTTTCCAACAGATTCTTTGCTGACAGATCGAAGGACAATGAACTGGTGGACTTACTGTTCTTCTTTTCGTCAACGCTTATGGAGAGCTTCCTCTTCTTCTTTGCCGGTAAGGTTGAGAGCAGTAAGTCCTCTGGGCCTGGGGCAAATGGGCTGAATAAGCTTCTAGATGAGCTGTCGGAATTCGAAGTCCTGTTTTCATCTTCTTTTTGGCTTGACGAGGAGGGTTCCATGGATTCTCCTTCTTCGGATAATCTCCCGACATAGACCCACGTCGGAGTTCTTGAACCCAAGCAGAAGGGGTGTTCATCAGAATTGATCATGTCAGCTCCAGAAATCGAATTGAAGTCCATGAAGTATGTCTCAAGAACCTGCCATCAGTGAAAATCATTTAGATGAAGAGATCAAAATTAAAAAGCCCTACATCCAATCTCATCATCCAAAGAAATGGTTCACAATCACAAAAAGAAATCCTTCAAAACCCAAATTCTGTAAAACAAATTGAAGAACTAAACGAAAACCAACTGGTCAAGCGCTTGAATTTTTCGTCTGATTAGACCAGAAACCATGAAAAGAAAAAGATCAAAACCCACACCAAGGAATTCAAGCAAATACAGAAAAACCCTAAAATCAAAATGCAATTAGTATGCGAATAAGTCATAACCAATCCACATTTACAGAACATGAAAGAAGAAGATGGGATACCAAATGAATTCTTCAAAAATTCCTGATTCTTTCCCCAACCAAAAAAAAAGGGAAGCAGAGGAACTAAAGGCTCCTAGCAGTTGCTCTAGCGCGTCAGAGCTATAAGAATGAAGATATTTCACTTAGCACAACCGACCATACAAACTGCGATCTCAGCAAATCAACGATTAGGGCAAGCAAGGAAGCGAAACGGAGAAGAAGGTTTTGCAATCCAGCACGGACTACTTACAAATTCTTCCCAGAGGAGGCTCAAATCGGAGTTCTCGCCGTCAGCTTGACAGTTTGTCGGCCTTCCTCCACCCCTCCTCCGCGTAGCTTGAAGAAGAAAGCTTGTTCCCTTCGGCTCCCGCTGCCGCGCCGAGACACTTATCCGGCCCCAGATTGTCGATCAATCCCCAACGGATATTGAAATTTGAAATAAATAGCCGTTGCGTTTTTGAATTTGCGTTGGGAAGGGCGGAATCTAACGGCATAGCGATCGAGCGGGTAGAAGTTTTTGGGAGTTCAAAATTGTAGGCGCGAATTTGCATTTTTAGGGTTTTCGCCCGAACGTTTGTACTTTTGTACAGCTCAGCCGAATCTTGACGAATTATTCTGAACAACAAAAATATATTTACCTGCATATTATTTAAAAATTTAATTATTACCCAATTAACCATTTTTTAATAAAATTTAAATTATAAAATAATTAAGGGTGGCAATTTGTACCCGTATCCGATAAAATTGCCCCGACTCGCCCCTAATGGGATGGGTGTGGGAACTAAAATTTTACTCGAGACCCGCAACCCGCCCCGCCCCGTTATGAAATGGGGCGAGTTCAGGTATGAATCAACTATACCCGCCCCGACCCGTCCCGCCTCGCTCTGTTATGCATATATTTTTATCTATTTTTATATAGGCTTATATATAGTCAAATAAAAAAAGTGTATTGAAAATAAAGAAATATAAGGCCTTGCTTTTAGGCATGTCAATGAATTGGATCATGACCCGATCCGATCCGAGTTCTGATCTGATTAAACCCCCAAATGAATTTTTTTTTTTTACCCGTCAATCCGCCCCGTTTACTGACCCAATCCATTTACAAATAAATAGATCGGATATGAATTACCATTGATCCGACCCGTTTAAAATTTGATTCATTAATGTAATCTAATTTTTAGTTCATACGGAAATACATTGTGACTAACAATATTTTTGTTGGAAGGCTCAAGTAAAGAGTGTCAGTATAATTAATTAATAAAAGATTCTCACAGATTTTATTAGTAGATTATAGTTTATATTGCTGAGC
>JAEMOT010002526.1:62351-97038 GCA_019297695.1 Apostasia ramifera | reverse complement strand
ATAATAAAAAAATAAAAAAGGACCCAGATGATAATTTTTGAAAACCTAGGGACCCCGAAGATATAATTTAAAAAACGTAGACCTGTGTGATAATAATCCTTAAACTCAGGGACCTGGGTGAATTTGCCCTAAAATTAATTATTATGTTGAGATATATGAGAGATGTGATATAAAGCTAATTATTATATTGAGATATGTGAGGAATACGATATAAATTAGTTATTATTTTAATAATGTGCATAGGATGTGAAATAAAGTTAATTTTTAATATTAAATTTTATGTGTAATGTGATATGCCTGATTAAAATTAAACCAAATTAATTTTCAACTGTCAAACAAATAGAACCTAAAGTGAAATACTTTTCTGTTGACATATATATAATTGTAGCCCATTGACAATCAAAGTGAAGATGAAGACCCAAATAAAAAGATTTTTTTTTTTTTTGTGATAATGCAACAGTAGTCTGTCATGGAATGAAGAATTTGATATGTAGAACATTATTAGCCAATGGAGAGTGACTAACCTAGATATAACAATAGCGTTTAGAGTGCTAGTTGCAGTCTCGCTAGTATGTGAAGTAAAATATATCTTCTTGGGTGTTGTCTCGAGCTTAATTTATATGTGAAGATGTCTTTAAACTTTTAGTCATTGAAAAAACAAGTTGGAATATGTAATTTTTTATTTTTCTTCTAGAGGTATAGAGTGGTGATAGGAGTTCTCTAACTAGCCCTGTTTGGCGTGAGGACTAAAATCAGGACTAACATAGTACTAATTTAAAAACACAATAATAATAATAATAATAAATAAATTTTTTTAATTATCCTATACAAATTTTAATATAAAAAATAATATTTTACTTCACATACCCAGTAATTTTTAATAAAAATATAAACTTTATTTCACATTTTAGATCAAAATACTCGATTCGAATATTTTAGTCTAGAATGTGAAATAAAATTGATATTTTTATTTTAAATTGTTGAGTATGTAAAGTAAAATAATATTTTTTTATATTAAAATTTGTGTAGAATGGTATAAAAAATTTATTTATTTTTATTATTATTGGTTTTTAAACTAGTACCAATTTGGTCCTATTTTAGTCCTGTTTTGATCCTTGCGCCAAACAGGGCCGTCTTTATAGGAGACTAGTTTAGTTCTTAGCTTTTTTTGATCCAGAGATTAAATTTGGACAACTCTCCAAAAATTAGCTATTTGTATTAAGCAAGAACATTTCAATGATAGGTATATTAAAGGAAAAATCTGTTATATTAGCCAATCCTCACACTTGATAGATTTAGCATAATCCACTGACAGGTCGCCTAAATTATGCTCCTGAACAAATTCGGAGGAATCATGTGGATTAAGGGGGCGTTTGGTTCAGTGTTATCTCAATGTTATGTTATGTTATCTTTAAAAAGTAATTGTTTGGTGAAATGACATCTTTAAATAACATTATAATTAATTACAAAAATGTCATTACATGGTGACATCTAGATGTCACCCCAAATTAAGCGACATCTCAAGATAATACTGTCAATTTGTCATTATAATGTCAATAACTTCCAACTAAACAAAAATTATTTGGATAGCATTGATATTTTCTAATATCATAACATTGAACCAAACAAATGTCCATTGATGAATAACAAAGACATTTAGATAACATGACATCTAAATAACATTGACATTGAAATAACACTGAACCAAACGCCCCCTAAGCCTAATGGTTAGATAGCTTGGAGCAAATCTATCAGATAAATAGAAGCAAATGAGAAGGCGCCCTCATTGAATCCCTAGGCTGTCGGGAGGCGCGAGCAAATCTTACTATCTCCCAGCAGCCTAGCCATTTTTACATTAATGTGGAACTTCTTATTCCCACCTACTTTCATTTATAAATATTCATACCTATCATGAGAATGAGATTCTCAATAGGTCAATTCAATGACTGGACTCTAGCATCTAACCTCAAGAAAATTATTGGCTAGCATAGTTCACCTGCTCCAAATCTTTTCGACTCTATCCATTTGCAGCGTTCGGCTAACTCTTTCTAATATGCTTCCCTCAAACTATGCACAACTCTTCTCTCTACTCTTTCCCTCTTTAAGAGAGATCCTCGACTAAAGTGTCCTCATCCTTAATTTGAATTATATTTTAGTTCTAAAACTTCTTTCTCATACTTCTCCTTCTTCTTTCACTTCTCCATCTTTTTTTCCTTATAGTTCTAGTTTAAAATTTGTACCTAAATAAGGTACAACATTTTTTGCCACTTCGTTCACAACAGAGCACTAAGCTAAGTAAGCAAGTACGCTATCGGCTGATGGCCGCCGGAGATGAGTGCAAGCACAATGTAAGAAGGCATTCTTCAAAGTTATCAGCAGAACATGATATTTGTTTGATGAAAAAAAAATGATATTTGGTTGGCTTCCAGTGGGATAAAAGAGCATGTCAGCTTCGATCTTCTAGATGTGCTCATGGGATGCCTCTTGCTCTAATAAATCGATTGGAATTGATATAATATATTTATATATATATTGAAAATTTTTCATATTATCTATTAGCATATTATTAGTGAATTTTTTTAATATAATATAGCATATTATTAATCATTTTAAACATATCTATTTCAATCATGTACCAAATAAAACATGTTTTTGAGAAAAAAATAAGAAATTCTTAGAATAAGTTGCAGTTCATATGTTTTCCTCATATTCTAGATTTATTCTTCAATATATGATAGATGATCACACTTAGAATTTTTTATTAGTCATATTATTGTTAGGTTATAAATAGTTTTTTTTTTTTTTTTTTAACTCAATATTGTGCTATCCCACATTACCTTTTGTGTGGTATTGAGCTTCTGAATATCTAAATCCATCATGTTTATGCTGTGTAACTCCTCCTTACTATGCATTTTGGCATGGTGTGTTGCATAATATAACAGTTGATGTTTTTGATTAATGTCGAGTATAATATTGTCGTTACATACCAATTATTTTCCTTATATCCTAATCACACTCTTTTTTGTCCGGCTGATATTTTTGCTTATGACTAGTTTAAAGTTGTTAACCTCTCGTTGGATAATACAGGAATTACCCGTTGTTATCTATCATTGTTACTATTTTGGATAGATTCTTATACAAGGTTACTTGTTGTGAAATTGAAAAAATACTTGCCAAATTTATGATATTGACTTTTAGGCAGTTTGTATTTGATACTTTCAATTATTTAAATTTAAATACTATTTAATTCCTAAAGTGTGCAGCACCTATTGAATGTGTCAACTTATAAAGTTCTCATAGCATCGTTGTTTGACTTCTATTGTATTATCTTATCTATTCAAAAAGATATTGCAACTTACTTATTAAGTATTATGTAAATCGATGATGCTTTTTAAATTAGATCTGTATCTCTAGTGATTTCTTATCTTACTTTTAAATGAAATTAGAACGACATTATTTTAAATTACAACGCAAATAAATTTTGAAGGAACTTTTAAATAGCAAAACAAATTATTTCTTTTAGATTATATCCGCCACATAATTAGGTTGGAACATGCGGGGATGGTTAACCATCAGTATGGATCACGAAATATGATCTGAACTGATTCAACTTGGAACTAACTAGCCAGCCGAGGAACTAGTGAACCAGCTAATCAGATTTGATAGAAATGAGTTCAATTAATCAGGTCCACCTTTTCTAAACTATACTTTATTTTTCACGAACTTTCTAAAATTATATTCTTTATATTTATAGAATATTATTATTTTTGAACTAACTAGTACTGATAATCGAAAATTGTATCAAAATCATGGAATCAGTTGGTCATGAACCGGCGGTCTGGTCCAGTTTATTTTCCAATTAGTTTGAGATTTGATTATTTCTTCAACTAAATCAAAGATTAATAAAATCAATTGATTACATCATTATCAGAAAAATTGCCTTCATCCTCTAATATTCATAGACCATGAAAACCTTGTAACAAAACTAAAACACAAAATGGAATCAATTTCACCCTAACAAACTATTTATACATACACATACATACATACATATATAACATATACATATACACATGCATATTCACCAAAGGGCAGACCTGGCTTTAGGAAACGTAACTTGAGTGTTTCCCAGGAAGTCACCTATCCCAGTGCTACTCCAAGCTAAATACATTTAACTACGAAATTTCATCATAAGTCTCACAATTTTGCTCCAAAAAGCGCCTTTATTATTATTTTAGATCACGTTATTTATCTATACAGCTCAAGATCTCCCTCCTTTTTCGATGTGCATTGATTCATTCCTGTGCCTCTCTCACCACTCATTATTCAGTCTAGAAGTCTATCAAGAGTCGCACTTTATACCAGTGATTCCCCATTCTTGGGACATCACCCGACGAATACTCCCCACCCTCTTCGGCCACGGGCGTCACAGGCCCACCAGCTTTTGCTTGGTTATTCCTCGAACCACATCATACTGCGAGAGGTCAACTCTGATACCATATTATATATAAGATAATTCTTCTCATGTATTCTTAATTGACGAAAAGCATATGCTATTACTTTGCCATATTACAGTGTAAAAGTGATGTTATATATGTGCAGTTTATATATAACTGTGTAATTTGATTATTTATAAGGTGTTATAATTCATAGTAAACCTGTCGCGATCTAATCAGTCGTAATCTGAGTGCGGATGGAATATAAATAAGGATTACGGTGATTGGGTCGTAACAAGTAATTTCCTAAAGAGCAGCTTATTCACCAGAAGGCAGACCAGCAATTTCCTTTAGTGGCCGCCAAACAAACTTTCTCCTGCAATGAGAACTGCTGAAATGAGTAATAGATTGCTTTAAAGAGAGTGCATGAAATCTTATAATAATTTTAATGAAGTTAATTACCAGTTGCCACACTCTGCAAGTACTCTAACTTTAGGGCGCAGTGATGGAAGCAATGCAAGGAATTGCAGCTCAGCCTTCGACAGAACCTGCTTGTAATATCATAATTACAAAGCTCCATCTCACAGATTCACAAACATCATAATTTTTTTAAGAAATCATATTCATTAATTATTAATTTCAATGATATTTTAAGAGGTATAGGTGTAAATTTGGAGATAAACTATAATTATTAACCAAATTTAAGGCAAAGCATGTAAAATTAATTAATTCATCATTTAAAAATTAATTGAGTAATAAAAACAACATTTTAGGATGACATATGTAAATCTGATCACTTTCAAATTAATGATTAAGGTCCCGTTTGGCGCGATGACCAAAACAAGACCAAAATGGTACTAATTTAAAAAACAACAATAATAATAATAATAAATAAATATTTTAAATCATTTTACACAAATTCAAATATAAAAAAATATTGTTTTACTTTATATACTCAACAATTTAAAATAAAAATATCAACTTTATTTCACATTCTAGACCAAAATATTCAAGTCGAGTATTTTGATCTAAGATGTGAAATAAAGTTTGTATTTTTATTAAAAATTATTGAGTATGTGAAGTAAAATATTATTTTTTATATTAAAATTTGTGTAGAATAATTAAAATAATTTATTTATTATTATTATTGTTATTTTTAAATTAGTACTATTTTGATCCTGTTTTGGTCCTCGCGCCAAATAGGGTTAAGATTATTCATGGGGATCTATAGTTTCAGTTAGTCAATAAATTAGTTTATATTTTGAATATTTTTTTGTCGTTATCCTACAATTTATAATATCTTTAATTTGTTTTCTTAGTTAAATTACATAAGAATAACTAAATTATCAATTTACCCTAAAAATGTAAACTATGTAGTCGTGAAATGTAAAATAAAAATAATGGTTTGAGATTTTCGAACACTTCCTTGAATTTTCTTAATTTTTCTTAATTTTAGGATTATTTTGGGAAATTTTTGCTTAAGAAATAATTAAAGAATAGTGTAGTATAATTTATCTTTTCAGTAGACTTAATAGTCTGTTTGGGAAAAATTCTAAACAAGAAAGTTAGGAGGGATAAGAGTGATTAGTGAGAGAATTGAGAAGGTAGTAGTGGACATGTCTGAGAAAGCGAGGAGTCTTCTTTTAAGATCACTCTGAAAGGACATAAGAAGAACTGAAACAAGCTGCTAATTTGTCCTAGAAAAGTTCTATTAGAAAGAGCTAAGCGAACAGAGCTTAAAGGCCACAAGTGAGCAATGGTTGACCAGTACTTCGTAAGCTTGAGGACTTTAAAGTCTAGAGATCGGAACCCCCTTCTCACCATATATGAGGATATTTAATAGCGAGAGGTGTGTGAGATTAGATGGAGTAGGTGATTCTTATTAGGCAGTGTGGATAGGGATAGAGCTTGTCCATGCTGCTTGATTATGCGGGCATTAATGACAGACACCTTCCTATTATCTCTACGGGACTATCTATAAGAGAATTAAGAAAAGTGAAAAGCTTTGAGGTGTGATTAATACTTTTTTTAAGGTAAATTTGCGATATAAAATGCAATTACCTTTCAGGATACAACAAAGCTTTAAAACTCTCTAACCAATAAGATTGCAGAAAATAAGTGATATTTATAGATATTTTAAGATTAATTCAATAGTTAAAAGACACTTAAAAGTGACCTTTTAATTAAAAAACACATCACTTAAAAGTGACCTTTAATTAAGAGAAACATCACTTAAAAGTGCCCTTTAATTAAGAGACACATCTCTTAGTTTAAATGCATCTTTTTGTTAAAATAATATTTCGAAATTAGTTAATTCTAATTACGAAATAAAATTTTAATTAGCAAAATAAATTTCTGGCTTACCAAGGCAAGCCCAAGTGTCCATCAAAGACTATTAAATATTCATTAAGCCCACTATGATCCACTAGAAAAGCCTATGGGCTTAAAATAATTACATAAAGAAAATCTTTATAAAATATCTATAATTTTATTTCATTCACAATGTAGGACTATCACATATCCAAAATATTACAAACTATATAATAACTGTCATATCATAAGATAAGGCTATAATATGACATAAGCTTAGTAGCTAGTATCTATTCAACCGTCGTTCGACTGGCCTTGAATTGTTCAGCTACTGGGCTCAACCCAAGTGGGTCCTCCGAGCTTATTTGTGAGCTATGTTCCAGTGATCTATCGGTGGGTTAAGCCAAATTAATCCTAACGTCACAACTAAGTGATGTCATAGTTTTTTTCCCTAATATAGTAAATTTAAATAAAAAAATGTTAGAACGGACCTAATCAAAGTTACATGCTACAAATATAGTGTTCTAATTGATGTTTTGATGATCACTAATGGAAAAAATTTAAAAACATAGATCAATTTTTTAATTACCCCAAAACTACACAAAACTTATAAATAATTTAATCAGACTTTCAAATTAAATTATATAGAGGAAAACTGACAGAAGAGAAGAGTGAAACCTGGGCTTCTATGATCCAAACAACAAGACCTTTGGCCTCTGGATGCATCAAGGAGAGCATGTAATCCACCTCAGGAGGGAAATACCACCGAGCTATTGGTTGCTTTCCAAGGTGTGGCTGTAATAATTCAAATAAGAGCAAATTATCGGTAGATTCATAATTATATTTTCAATTATATCATTTAAAATTTTTTATCTAGGTCCCAAAATTTTAAATATAAATCTAAAAATAAAGCAAAATAAAGACTTAATTAATCCCCATAGTTTAAATATGGACATAGATAAAAGATTGACATAAAATTGTGATTGACAGAAACGTAATTTCGTCGATGTTGGCATTTTGAATTCCTACACTTCTTGATCATATAAGTTCGCAAAATGCCGCTAGCTGACATTTTATATTTGAAATTTTATATTCCTATACAAGTTTGATTACTTAATCCATGAAAGCTGGCATGCATTTTATATTTTTATTCAAATAACTTTAAATGCCCACAAGCTTTTTAAAAACCAATGATGTTTTCTTGAAACTTTAAATACTAGTAATTTTTCCTTGTCAATGAATCAACTTTGATGCTTTAATTGTTCTTTTTAAATGCAGGCATGTATTTTGTATTTCTATATGATCAGATTATATAGATTCATAAAATGTTAGTTCGTAAGTAAAATATTATTAATTATACAAATATTTTGTATCTATATATGCAAAATGTAAAAGCTTGGAAGTTTTTTTAAGTACCCATGGATTTTTTTTGTCATTAATATATTCATTTTAATGCCGCTCTAATATTCTGACATTTTGTATTCTTATATGATTAAATCCTACTAGTTCGCAAAATGGTATGACATTTTATATTCTTATATGATTAATAAGATTATTATCTTATTATAATTGTGAAAATAATTTTTTATTTCATATAGGAATTCAATTATGAATCATATAGCCTTACATGAATCAGATTTTTTTGTAATACTTTACTGCATAGTATATACATTTCTTTTATGGTAATCTCAAAAAACTAGTGATATTTTCTTAGGTAAATTACACTCAGATTTTTAATTTAAGATTTAATATTAGACAGATTTATAATTTTAAAAATTAACACCCGGCCCTTTTTTATTTTTGATTATTAACTTATTTTTTGAAAATGACTAAATTGCCCTCCCTCTCTCCTCTCTTTCTCCCTACCACTGGCTCCGGTCTTCGCCAACGACGTCGACATTGACGTCGACAAGGGGACAGGCCTCCCATCGCCTCCTTCATGTAAGGGTGAGAAAGGGTGGTTCCGTGGCTCTTCCACCATCAGCCATAGGTAAAGGGGGCAGAGGAGCCTCGCCAGCGAATGGGGACCAGGGGGCTCCCCACCCCCTCCTCCCATGTTTTTGAGACTTGCTAATCTAAAGAGGGGGGGGGGGGGGGGGGGGGGTGCTCTCCCCTTGGCCGACTGCAGCTTCACTGCTACTCCGTCGGTGATCGCTGTCACCAGCAAAGTTATTGCCAACAAGGGGATGGAGGCTAGTGAGAGGGAGGACAATTTGGTGATTTTTTAAAAAAATGAAAAATAAAATAAAAAAAATGCTCATTTAATGATTTTTTAAAATTAATAATTTAGATGTTAATTTTTCAAAATCTTGAACCCTATTAAGACTTAAACTAGGGAGATGTGTGTAATTTATCCTATTTTGTATCACCAAAAGCCAAAGGAGGTTCTATAAGAAATAAAAATTGTAACACTTTTACTACCCAGGGAGATTAAAGTTAATCTTTCAAAAAGTAGAACTAATTTTAAACGCTATCCCAACCTCAGTGGCTTGAATGCAATATACCCAAACATTAAAGTAGGCTAGAATTTAAAATCCATTCTAGGGAAAATCTGCGAGTGAAAGAAAAATGAGTTTAGCAGTTAGCTGGGGAGTATGAAGAGAGAGAACGAACTGGGCAGACGGGGTGGATCTTGGTGAGAGTGGACTCCGGATCGCCGAGGCCCCGCGCGGTGATGTCGAGGAAGTGGTAGCCCTGATAACGCAGCCGCGTCAGGTATCGCCCCTCGTACCCGCCCTCGTGCGGCGAGTAGATCGCCAGAGCCCTGTGCCGCTCCACGTCCTCCAGCCACCGCCCCAGATCCGGCCTCACCAGATCGCCGCCGATCAGATCCCCGATCCCAGCGCACCTGATGGCCGTTTTCGTCGCCCCGATCCTCCGCTTCCACCGATCGGCGGCCCCCGCTGAGATCGACGACGTTGACGGCCGGAGGAACGCGCTCGCGGTCGATGTGGCCATTGCTGCTCCTCAGCTCCGAATGGAGAGAGAGAGAGAGAGAGAGAGAGAGAGAGAGAGAGAGAGAGGTGGAGCGCTCGGTGGTGTTTGTGGACCGAAATTTTGCCGCTGAGGATAAGAGAGAAGACAGGAAGACAGCGACCAAGCGACATAACTCAATAAATAAAATTTTCTACCGACAATATAAGCACTAAAAATTTTAATTTCTAAATAAAATAAAATTTTTAATTAGATTTAAAATTTAAAATATTATTGATCATTTTTATTTTGAAAATAGCGTAAATTACAATCTATGCTTAACACTTATTTGTAATGATTCATAATTTTTCAATTATCTCCAATTTTTTTTATTTACTTCATATTTTATATAACAACTTAGTTTTTAAAAATGCATGCCATTATTTTAAAATTAAAATCAATAATACTTTATATTCTATATATTTTACTAAATTATTAATCTTTTTCTATTCAAGATAAATTTTAAAATTTAAATAATTTTATTCTATAACATAAAATTATTTTTTCTGAGCACTAAATATAATTTTTTTAATTGGACCTAAACTTAAGTCTTTATTTGATATTGACTGTATGAAAAATTACTGTATTATATAGTTATATTAAAAAATATTATCGAATAAAATTATTTTATTTATTTTACAAACTGCTGTTAAAAGTTGCTGTCAAAAACTGAATTATTTGAAAAAAAATATTGTGCTATTTGAAAATTTTATACTTGAACAAACACACAGATATATAAATAAGATTATTATTATATATTATTATTAGTAAATAATAGACAAATAATATATATAATAATTTATAATGTATATTATTTTTTAAGCTTTTTCTTTCTTTATCAAATATCACTTTTTCTTTTATATGATTAAACTTCACTTGATAAGGAAAAAAGAAAGCCTTTTTGTATAAAAAAATGTTTAGTTAATTGAGTCCAAACTTGATCTCATCTAAATGTAATTCGAATTTGAGTTATTTGAGAAACGACTTTGATCGGATTTGTATCAAGACTCGATTATATTATTTATGGATTAGATTTAGAATGAGTCATTCTGAATTTAACACAAGTCGTTTGCAAGCACGGGCTTACTGAAGATGTGAAAGTTGTGGTCGACTAACAAGAAGTGAGCAAAAGGAGAGGATAGTATCTTCAAGAGAGTTGCACAAATACATAGACTAATAAGTGTTTTCTTACAAATTTACTTTCATTCAAAAGACATTATATATATTCTGAGAATAAAATAATATCAAATAATAAATAATCAAAAGTGTCAAAATGCAAATAGCTAAAATTTATCACCACGACTATGATAAATAACTCAGCGTTTCTCAAAAGTATGAGCAACATCACGACAATCTCCTAAAAGTGAACATCATTAAGAATAGCAACAACGGTAGATGCCAATGGTGTCCAGCATTTAGTTTGGCAGCCCTAGCACTCCTTACTTAAGTAGATAACTATTTTGAATTTTTTTTAAAAAAAAAATGATTCCATTATGTAAATTTAAGCTCGACATTAATGATGTAATTAGTTTGGCCGATAATCATAGCAAATTTGAATATAGTTTTAAAAAACTAAACTAATATTATTACCTAAATTTGTGTAGAGTTAAAAATCAGCAAAGGGTTTGGTCATCCGTTATTCTATTTTGAATTTAATTTTGAATATTAATTAATACTATTATTTAATTTATATAAGAGAGAAGATACTTATAATTTTTTTTTATATTTACTTGTAAACTTTTTAAGTAAAAAAAAAATAGATGAACCAAATCCAATTCAATCACATCAGATCCTGATGGCTTCCTATTCCCAAATTGGGGAACAGGTCTGATCTGCCTCTAGAGCTGGAACGTGTAGAAATTAGTCAAGTTAAATCAATTCTAGATTTGAAATAATTTTATTAGACCAACATTTTAAAATTTGGTTTTAATTTCGGTTTTAGTCATACGATGAAAATATTAATTTTGATATCGAAAGTTTCAATTTTTTTAATAAATTATTTAAATTTTATAAATTTAAATTGAATTTATTGATAATAATAATTAAATATTATTTTTTGGAGTGAGATGAATTTCGGCTGAGTTATGGCTGAAAATGAAACTTAATAGCCTTTTTCAAATCGATTTTCACCAAAATTGATCTAAACTTACTAAAATTTGATAATTTTGATCGAATTTTAAAATTTTATTTTGGGCATATTCTAATTAGAACTGATTTCACTAGCATATTCAGATTGTGGGCAACCACTTTTTAAGATTTTATTTTTTTATACATTGGGGTATGGCTGTTATTGGACTGATTTTGAGCGAGTCGAAGTCAACTCGAAATTAAAAATTTTAAGCTCAGCTCGGCTCGAAATCAGTCTGAAATCATCGAAATAGAATATAATTCGAGCCAGCTCGGCTCGAAATGACTCAATTTTGAGCCGGCTCAAAACATAATTCAAATTGCCTCATAATTATGAAATAATTATAAATATATTATGTATTTTGATCATAAATTTTAATTAAAATCCTCTCTCCTCCCCTTCTCCCCGAGTCGCCACCGCTCCCGAAGTAACCTTCCTCCCATCTCCATCTCCACTAGCCCCTCGCACGTTGACATCTTCCGCCTCCGCGACCTCTTTGCCTCCGCCGGCCACTCCTGCCACCGCTTTCCCGCCTCTAACGGCGAAGGCCGGGCGGAGGCCGCCGATCCCGCGAAATTGCAAACAGCCATCGCGCACAGCTTTATCGTGGTATCCGCTTTCTGCCACGCCGGGCTTTTTCCCTCCGTCGCCGGTGGCGAGGATCAGTGCCGTGGCTGGACCACTGTGGCTTTCGGTTTCGAGGAGTTCTTCGAGAGGATTGTGCGGGCACCGGGCCCCGACCACCATTTAGAGGGCTTTGGCCGGGCAGTTTCAGATGGGGGATTCACAGAAAAATTATAGTTCATCACTATAAAGTATGTATCAAATTTTATAATTATTTTAGTTAATATATTATATTAAAAATGTAAGTATAAAATATAAAATAATTAAATTTTAGAGTGTTGCATGCAATTGCTTCTATATAATTATAAGTTTTTTTTTTGATAAACTATATAATTATAAGTTATTATATACATATGTACAAATTAATTTCATTTATTTTGGACAATTATACCGCCAAACCTGCGTGACTGCGTCAGTCGGCCGCTCTTTCGCCTTGCGCCATCGAAAGTTTGACCTCCATTAAAATCGTATAGTAGAGCACATCAAGAAAAACCTTGCGCCTTGTCGGGTTAAACCCTCCTGCTCTTCCACGTTTTCCTCCATTGACGTCTGCCTCAATCGCTGACAGAGCAGAGCAGGTAATATTTTTTCTTTTTCTCTAGGGTTCATCGCACGTCAATACCCACCTCCTCATCACCACTTCAAACGCGAAACAGTTTTATCTGTTATCCTCAAAACCCAAATTTTATTTCGCGTAAAATTACCTAAAATTGATTTTCTTTCTTTATCAAACGTCACTTTTTCTTTTATATGATTAAAAGTCACTTGATCAGAAAAAAAGGAAGCCTTTTTGTATGCTGTGAATCTTGAATTATTGCTTATGCAGAGTGGCAATTGAAGGAATTGGTAGCATGGATTCTAATGGTATGAGCAGTGATTATGCTGATATAATTCGTGAGATTGAGAAGCTGAAGGTTGAGAAGGAGGAGATTGAAAATCGCATAAGCAAGCTTGAGGCTCAGCTTGACAGGAAACCTGATGAAACTGCACACCTGGAAGCCAGTCAATGCTGTTCAAATGTTCAAACTGTGCTAGATGGGCATAGATCATCTTCTAATGGTTTGACTCCAGAAATGATATATAGGTATAGTCGCCATCTGTTGCTTCCCGATTTCGGAGTTGAAGGTAGGGCTGTTGTTTGAATTGTTTTCTTTTCTCATGAAACAGTCTGAACTTTTGTGTTATATGAAATCATTTTGTTTATCGTTTATTTATGTTTCCAGTTTGAAACCTTCTGTGATTTAAATAATCATTTTTTTTCAAATAGAAGTGATTTAGAAGAACAGTAGAATGCGATTTTAAAATCGACTTAGTATTCGGCTACACATGTAGTGCATCTTGCCACTCTGATAACTAATGGAAACTCTTAAAATAATCGAAATCAGAACCTATTAGCCAAGTAAATGATTAATGATTTCTTAAGTTAATAATTGATAGATATGATACAAATTTACAAGGACAAGCTTGATAGAATGTGAGTAAATCTTGTTGGACTGATAACTCGATAATCTGGATATTAAGTTCTTTTAGTTAAATTTTTGCTACAAAAGCTGATATTATTAAACAAATTATGCAATATGTTTGATGTAGTTCTTTTACTTATTCATTTTATTTTCTTTTATAGATTGATATATGTTTTGTGTTTTGTAGCTCAACTGAATCTTGCGAGATCCTCTATCTTGGTGATTGGAGCTGGAGGGTTGGGGTCACCTGTGGCCTTGTATCTTGCTTCTTGTGGCGTTGGTACTGTTCACTCACTTGTTTCCTGTTTTTAAGAGAACAAATGCTATTTTTTTCCCATCATGTTTTTTAACCACACATAATGTGGCAAGTTTTAAAAATGTTAACAAATTAATGCATTGACCCCACTTGGAAAACATATTATTTTGTGATTTTAGTGTTTTTCAAATGTTAAATTTTTTGTTCTTGCAGGTTGCTTAGGTATTGTTGATGATGATGTTGTGGAGCTTAACAACCTTCATCGACAGGTGGAAATTTCTTTATACGATTTGCCTCCAACCAATTTATCACAACTCAAAAACATTTGATTGGATGAAAATTCCGGTAGCTTTGACTTAAATTGTAGTTCCATGGAGATGTCATTATCTTTGAGGGTGATGCATCTGCTGAAAAGGAACATGTTTCTTCTAACTTGGATTACATAAATGAATGCTATGTCTTGATCTTATAAGTTTAAATCATGTTTTTGCTTTTCCATTGATAGAATATGTTTACATGCCAATCAAACATATTATTATTTTGTGTCCCATATCCAAGAATGTTGCATGATAAGTTGGTCTTGTTTGTTTGTGAGATAAAAGTTAATCAGGTTAATTTTATCCTCATTGGTCACATTCTACAATAATTCCAATAGGAAATTTTTAATTGATTTCACATCATACTTTTATTTTATAATAAAAACGTAACTTTACACATTCCGCATATACCAAGGTAACAACTAACTATACTTCACATCATACACTTCTTCCAATAAAAAAAATATCATCATTCAAATTTTACTTTAATCTTATTGACGTTAACCTGGCTAAACAAATGCATTGATATTTTGAGTGATTTAGGATTAACTTTCATAGACTGGTTGAATTACCATTCTCACAACCATGTTGGAATTCCCAACTTAAGCCTTTTTTTTTTTTTGAAATTTGAACTTAAGCCATTTTAGATCAATCCTTTATAAGTAAACTTCTCATTTCTACTAGGTAAAGTTAGATCCCCTATTGTGTGGTACGTGCTAATTATTTTCTCAATTCAACTATATTAGGTCATCCATGCAGAAGCGTATGTTGGCAAGGCAAAAGTAAAGTCAGCTGTTGCTGCTTGCCGTGCGTATGTATTTATTATTTGTAATTATTTCTTTCTCTTGCAAGGTTTATGGCCATTATAGCCACTTCAATATAGTTATAAAATATTTAACTAGATCATTTATTATGTAATGCTATGCAGGATTAACTCTTTGATTAAGTTAGTGGAACATAATGAAGCTCTTCGAGCATCAAATGCCTTGGATATTATAAGCAAGTATCCTTAATATGAATGTAATAATAACCCAATTAGCATTTCTTTAGAAATGATTCATACTATAAGTTTCCATTTTCCTATTTATACTGAAGATATGACATAGTGGTGGATGCAACCGACAATCTTCCTAGCAGATATATGATCAGTGACTGTTGTGTTTTGCTGGACAAGGTAGGATACTCTTGCCAAGTGCTCACTTTAATTCCCTTGATGAAAAATTTGAACTTTCAAACTAGGTTGTTAGGCATCTTTCAGTGCTTGTGTTTCATTTATGGATGAGTCAATCTATATGATTTGCATCTATGAAGCATGAGTACGATACGACGATGCAGATACGACGAAGCAAAAACTTAAAAAAGTAGGATATGGTTACGTCAGGATACAACTATGATCTGAACCAAAATATATTGATTTAATCATAGTAGATGCATGCTTTCCTATCTCTGAGTCTCTGATTTAATAAAAAAATAAAATAAAAGGGTCAAAGTTTTATCTTTTTCGTAATACGAGTTTGATAAGACAACAAAAAAGAATCAGCTAAAGTACATGTAGCAGCTTACGGATACCAAATCTTTTTCTACTGCCGAAATACTAGCGTGCGTGAAGCTCTTTGTGATCCTTAATTAAGTTAAACTTATTTACCCTTAAACTTTTTTTATTTTTATTTTTGAAAACGTCCAACTTTATTTTAAGTCATACGCAAAGCCCATTAAAGTTAAAAGCAACCTTTTGAGTTCCAACACTTGCTTAAAAATTTATATACAAACAGCTCAACTTGTTGAATTAACAATGTTAGATAATTCATCATGTATACTCTCAACACAATGGAAACTAGCTTTAAAATTCTGCCTCTTATGTTTTGTGATAAGTTGGGCTTGTGTTTTAGTTGTCAACCAGTGATGAAGTTTATGTGAACTTTGAACCCTTTGTACAAGTTGGTGCAAGCGTATATCAGTATATGCATTCATTTTTGTTTTTGATTTAGTTTTCTCCCAAACTATCTTGTTGAATCTTTTTTGCATCTTGTTTAATCAATAATACTCATTATCCTTGAATGTGAATGGCCACGAGGGGACACACACCACCCTGACTTGCCAGATGAAAATATTACACTTTAGGATATCATTTTCGTTGCCTTCACTTACTTTATGGATATCATTTTTCTTTACCTGCAGCCTCTTATATCAGGTGCTGCATTAGGCTTGGAAGGGCAGGTGTGTTTTCTCTAAAACTACAATTTTTTTTCTGAGTCTGTATGGCTACTTAGGAAGATTTATACAAATGACATAGTAAACTTGCCTAATCACATATTAGCCATTCAAATCACAAGATTTACTATATGCAAACTTAAAATACGTAATACTATGCCAAAGTGATGGTTAAACAATATTACCATATTTGTTTAAAAAAGTTATTACATTTATTATCCAATTTGAATGGTATTATTTATGTAAATATTCAAGTTCAATGCCTTATGTATAAAAGCTTCTAGATTGATAAAATACTAATCTCTTATATGTTTACTCAGATTAGAAGTAACCCAATAGTAGATAAATATCGCTGTTGATAATGGCGGTGTGTACTGTGTAGCATCCATTAGTTACTAATTTTGAGTGTGTACAATGTAAATCTCATTTATTTTTATGGTTAATATGCATGCAAATATACCGTTTTCATAGGTGAATCCTTGTTCTTTTTGAGATTTTTTGTATTATTCCTTTTTGTTTGATGGCATGTATTAGTTCAAATTTCTTATAGTGCTGTGGTATGAATTATGTTCTGCAGCTTACTGTTTATCATCACAAAGGTGGCCCTTGTTACAGATGTCTTTTTCCAACACCTCCTCCTACGGCAGCCTGCCAAAGGTGCTCTGATAGCGGTGTGCTTGGGGTTGGTAAGTCATTAGGTTTATTCAGTGATCTTGTTGCATGTATAGGTATTCAATGTCCTTTGATATCCGATACTGTATAAATCTGTATTTGTGTGTTTTAACACTGCTTCTTTGTTTCAATATTATGTAGTGCAGAAATGACTCCAAATTTACTTCTGACTAGGTAATGATGAATTTATGAACTTAGGTGCTATGGGCATAAGAAATTTTGAGAAAACCCATTCATCTATGAAGAGTGATAACATAGTCCAACAGTGCAAAGTAGTAGTAAGCTAGATTTTAAACGATTAGATAAATTTGTAGGAAGGAGAATGACGGGTGGCATTTGGTTCATTGTATGTTATTTCTTCTTAAGGGGCATTTTGTTCAGTGTAATTTAAACATTGTACTATTTAAATGTCAAAATAATCTAGATATCTATGATATATAGTAATTTTTGTTTGATTGGTTGAATGTCATTATATCATGGATTAAAGTGTAATGATATCGAATTTTAGGGACTTAAAAGGCAGTTTACTCTTTAAATTGCGCCATCCAGCTTCTCCACCATGGAAACGCATCATAACCTCTCTTTTTTCGACTTCTCCCTGCTACTTTGCCACCACTGACATATTTGTTAGCTGCAACGACATATAGATGCAATACTATAATTTGGGTGATATCTATATGTCAATCTTAATATCCTCGCATATGTCTTCATGTAACTTTACTATTAGACATTCGAGTTATGTCAAATTTACTAGTTCTCAATCGCAATGTTGCTTTTGAGTTTGAATGTTTGTTTTTCCATTTTATGACTTAATTTCAATTGTGACCAGTTCCGGGTGTGATTGGTTGTCTTCAAGCTCTTGAAGCCATAAAGGTTGCTAGTGGGATTGGAGAAACCTTATCAGGGAAAATGCTTATTTTCGATGCACTTTCTTCTCGTATCCGGATAGTATGATATTTCAACTTTTCATCTGTTTAGTAGATGTTAATTTTGTTCTTCCCTCGATAAATTTTTTTTCTTACTCTGATCCTTTATCATAAAACATCTTAAATGGTAATACTCAATTTTTGTTTATTTTTCCATTCATCAATTGTTCCTGGAAAATTAAACAGGTAAAGATCAGGGGGAGGTCATTGCAGTGTGCTGCGTGCGGAGAAAATGCAGAGCTCACACAACAAAAATTTCGGAGTTTCGACTATGAATGCTTCACACAGTCTCCAATGTCTGATCGGGTAATTTCATTGTCAATTTTCTCAACTCTTGTTTATGGTCGCAACATAATTCTAGCATTGTTTTAACAATTTGTTGAGAATTAATGAATTTCTAACACGCTTCTGACTTGATTCAATATGTTTTATGACGTTATGTTATTTCTCACTTTGTTTACGAGCGTAGACACGTCCGAAGTTGAGTCTAATTCCAGAGAGTGCTCGAATCAGTACCAGACTATACAAAAATAAAATCAATGAACACGAGGCACATGTATTACTGGATGTTCGACCTGCACATCACTTCAGAATCACAGCAATCCCGGGATCGATCAACCTTCCACTGTCGGTACTGGGGGAGAATATCTCATCAATTGATTCTGCTTTGAAAGCAGCAGTTCCTGAGGCTTCAGGTAAAGCTGCCTCTCTTTATGTTGTTTGCAGAAGAGGTAATGACTCTCAAAGAGCTGTTGAATACCTGAGGAAGAATGGGTTTCCTCTAGCTAAAGATATTATAGGTGGCCTAGAGGCTTGGTCCAGGGGTGTGGATCCCTCATTTCCTATTTATTGAGTTATGTTAAGCTGACGCATGGTAGCCTGCAGTGAGGATTGTGAGCAGCAGAAAACAATGGGTTCATGAGATTTAAATGTTACACCTGGTTTTTTTTTTTTTTTTTTGATAGATTATGTGTGTTAAATTTGGGAATTTTTCATATGCTACACTGAAACTTATTATTTATATATTAGATATTAGATTCTGTAAATTTAAAAAAAAGAAATACTTTTGAGTTATAATCTCTATAAAAAAGAGGTATTGTTAATGGAACTTATTACTCAAAAATATTTATACGTATGACAAAAATTTTAATATTTATTTATTATATACTCTAAAGTTAAATATTATATAACACATTTATTTATTTTAATTTTACAATCAATATATTTTAGTTAAAAAATTTTTATATTTTATTTAAGTAAATTATATTTGAGTTATGTTTTAACTTAAATATGATTCATAAAAATAAAATTTATTTTTCGGTGCATTTTAATTTAAATTTTATATGTTAAAAATTATTTGAATCTATTAATTATATTGAATATTTTAAATCTAATCGTTAGATGTTCATCTTAACGATTAGATTAAATTTAAGATACACCGAAGGTTAGATTTTATTTGTATGAATCTTATTTAAGTTAAAATATAATTTAAGTATGATTTACTTAAATAAAATATAAGAATTTTTTAATTAAAGTGTGTTGATTGTAAAATTAAAATAAATGAGTGTGTGTCATGTAATATTTAACTTTAGGGTGTTTAATAAGTAAATATTGAAGTTTTTGTGTCATACGAGTAAATACTTTTGAGTTGACTCACTTTATAATCTCTATAAAAAAGAGGTATTGTTAATGGAACTTATTAAATTTATGCAGCAAGCTTAACCTTATTTTGCTGCTTGCATTTCGATGGCCTTGAGTTTTGACTCAAGTTTCAACTTAAATTTTGGCTCGATTAAATAGTTAACAGTATTAAAAGTAAAATTAATTATTTGACTCAAAATCAAATCTAATCCGATTTTTTAGCTCTGGTGTTGGTTTTGATTAAAATTTGATTTACTTTTGTTATTATTAAATAGATATATATTACATGTATATATTTAAGTTTTTATATAAATGTGAAATTATTTTATTACTTGTATATTGAAAATGTTTATATTTATTTAATTTTTATGATGTTGGTATAGATATTTGCATATTTAGATAGTTTGTGTTTTGCTATTGATGGAAAGAAGTTTTGGGTTGTTTTTAAAATTATTTTTAAAAATTAATAAATTGGACAAAATTATTTTATTAATTTAAAGTATTTTTGAAGTTATAGTAGTTTTTTTTGAATTAATAAAAAATGTTTAATTAATTGAGTCTAGACTTGGTCTCATCTAAATGTAATTCAAATTTCAGTTAGAAATGACTTGATCGGATTTGTATCAAAACTCAATTTTATTATTTATGGATTATATCTAGAATGAGTCATTCTAAATTTGACATAACTCATTTGCTCAAAGACTCAATTTTATTATTTATGGATTACATCTAGAATGAGTCATTCTGAATTTGACACAACTCATTTGCAAGCACGAGCTTACTAAAGGGGTGAAAGTTGTGGTCAACTAACAAGAAGTGAGCAAAAGGGGAGGGCGGCATTTTCAAGAGAGTTGCACAAATGCATAGACTAATATGTGCCTTCTCACAAATTTACTTTCATTCAGAAGACATTACACACATTCTGAGAATAAAATAATATCAAATAATAAATAATCAAAAGTATCAAAAATGTAAATAGCTAAAATTTATCACCACGAGTATGATAAACAACTCAGCGTTTCTCAAAAGTATGAACAGTATCACGACAACCTCCTAAAAATGAACATCATTAAGAATAGCAGCAATGGTGACCACTGTGGTAGCCCTAGCACCCTCACTTAAGCAGATAACTATCTTGAATTTTTTTAAAAAAATTTGATTTCATTATGTAAATTTAAGCTTGACATTAAGGCTCTGTTTGGTTGGAAGAAAAAAAGATGATTTGAAAAAATTTTATGAAAAATTTTAGAAAAATGTGTATGATATGAAATAAAATGAGTTAGTTATATTAAAAATTGTATTGGATATGAAACAAAATGATTATTTAATATTACAATTTGTGCAGGATAAGATATAAAATAATTTTTAAATTTTTTTTTTAAATAAATTTAAAATTTTGACCATAGTTAAAATAAGTCATTTTCTTAGCCAGTTGCCAAATAGAGCCTAAATGATGTAATTAGTTTGGCCGATAATCATAGCAAATTTGAATATAGTTATAAAAAACTAAACTAATATTATTACCTAAATTTGTGTAGAGTTAAAAATCAGCAAAGGGTTTGGTCATCCGTTATTCTATTTTGAATTTAATTTTGAAGATTAATTAATACTATTATTTAATTTATATAAGAGAGAAGATACTTATAAATTATTTTATTTTTATTTGTAAACTTTTAAGTTAAAAAAAATAGATGAACCAAATCCAATTCAATCAGATCAGATCCTGATGGTTTCCTATTCCCAAATTGGGGAACAGGCCTGATCTGCCTCCTAGAGCTGAAACGTGTAGAAATTAGTCAAGTTAAATCAATTCTAATTTTAAAATAATTTTATTAATCATATTTTGATCAAAAGTTTAAAACTTGTTTTTGGTCATAAGATAAAAGTATTAGTTTTGATATCGATAATTTCAATTTTTTTAATAAATTATTTAAATTTTATAAATTCAAATTAAATATTTTGATAATAATAATTAAATATGATTTTTTGGTGGGAAATGAATTTCGGTTGAATTATAGTTGAAAATGAAACTTAATAGCTTTTTTCAAATCGATTTTCACCAAAATTGATCCGAACTTACTAAAATTTGATAATTTTGATCAAATTTTAAGACTTTGTTTTGGACATATTTTAATACTAACTGATTTCATTAGCACATTTAGATTGTGGACAACGATTTTTTAAGACCGTATTTTTTATACAATGGGAAGCAATAAGCATGCCTATGAACTTTTTATTGAGAAAATTATTATTATTATTATTTATATTAATATCGATATAGATAAAATTATTGATTCAATAATTTGAATCATTTGGGGACCAATCATAACCCGTCATACCCACTCAGAATGCACATACGACACAGTGTAGTTGGTCCCTAAATTCGGATATGAAACCCAATAATTTCTCCTTTTATTGGCTATTTGCAAACAATTATAAAATTTGAAGTAATTATAATATACACAAAAAGATTTTTTTATAACTTTAATCATGTTCTATAATTTGTCATAATGAATGTTTGGTAAAAGAGTAGAGTTTTGTAAAAGAGTGGATTAAGGGTGACAATTTTATATAAAAATTAAAATTTACTTGCATTTAAGTATAGAACTATGCATACTTAAGTTTTTTTTAAAATATATTTGAAAAATTTATATACATAAATATATAATAGTTTTTATTAAAGAATGAGCATTTTTTTTAAAAGAATATGATTTAAAATTAAACTGGATTTAATTTTACAAAACAGTCTCAAAAATTACAAATTTTAATTTTAAGTATTTACTGCATAAATTTTGTATTTTTATATAAATTTACTTTTTATTGAATTTTTGTGTAAAATTACTGATTACAATTTACAACTGAAAAGAGTTCTCTTCCACAATCGGCTCACCACAGCACGCCATCAATGTCCCTCTCTTCCCGGCCTTCCATCCGCTCCTCCTCTCTCCTCCCCTTCTCCCCGAACCGCCACCGCTCCCGAAGTAACCTTCCTCCCATCTCCATCTCCACTAACCCCTCGCACGTTGACATCTTCCGCCTCCGCGACCTCTTTGCCTCCGCCGGCCACTCCTGCCACCGCTTTCCCGCCTCTAACGGCGAAGGCCGGGTGGAGGCCGCCGATCCCGCGAAATTGCAAACAGCCATCGCGCACAGCTTTATCGTGGTATCCGCTTTCTGCCACGCCGGGCTTTTTCCCTCCGTCGCCGGTGGCGAGGATCAGTGCCGTGAGGAGACCACTGTGGCTTTCGGCTTCGAGGAGTTCTTCGAGAGGATTGTGCGGGCACCGGGCCCCGACCACCATTTAGTGGGCTTTGGCCGGGCAGTTTCAGATGGGGGATTGACGGCCTCCATTCACGATGTTGTGGTAAGAGCGATAGTTCCTTTTTACTTGTTTTTTCTTCTTTTCGGAAAAAAAATTGAGGAATCTGTAACTGAGCATGTCTATTTCTTTAGAAACTGTGGTCATCAAGGAAGTGGTTGAGTAAACCAGTTTATTTCTACAATCTGTAAGTTTAAAGGTGAAATTTGGTCGGAGTTTTGTTGAATGTGACTCGAATTCTCTGACAAAACCCGGGAGAAGCTATTTCTTCTACAACAAGACTCTTGATATTAGATAGATTGAGTTAGTTGTGAATAGTTTGCTCAGCTGAAGTTGTTAAATTCTTTGAAGCCGAAGAGATGAAGTTCTTCGACTTGTTACAACCTTCAGGATGGAAACATGCATTACTCGTACATTTTAATGTTGTCTTTTGTCATGGTGTTCTTCGGTTTTTTTTTTTTTTGTTCATTTTCATTTTGGCTTTGAATAACAAAAATTTAGGATGTACGGGAGAAATAATAATCTCCCACCTTATGTTATTAGAGCCAGGGATAGTTGTGAAATTTGAGAGCTATTATGTTATTCCCTTGTCTCCACTATTTAAAGAGACATTTTAGGGTTTTGAGAGAGAGCTTCATCGTCTTCTCCAATTGAGGTTCTTTTAGAGTGATGTGTTTTCATTAGTGAGAGGGAACTTCTCTGTGTTTAGCACTGAAAAATGTGAGAGGGCTTATCATCTTTTTTACTCACTATAACAGGCTCCATTCTTTTCTATTATTCACTTTATTGTAGTGAAACTTTTCTCTTATACTTTTGGTGGTTTTTCCTGCAAGAATTTCCATGTAAATCTTAGTGTTCACTATTTTCTTCTTCCTCTTCTTCTTAACTTTTGTGGTTTTACTTCTATGATCTTGTTGTGTTTGTTGGTCATGTTACTTTCTTTAGTTTATAGAAAAATTATTTACTTTAGACTTTCACTACAACTATTCTACTCTTCTCCAACAAAGCCGTATTTGCAATAGGATATGCATGCACAATTTTGTGGGCTTTCTTTGTTGGCAAAAAATCCTTGTGCATTTTTTAGATATGTGCATATTATTAAGATGACAATTTAGATCAATAAGGAGCGGGTTATATTTATGTTTTTAACGTTTAAAATCTGCCACGGGTTTGGGGTGGGTATGGGTTATGAGTTTATTAGACCTAGTCCAAACACGCCCCACTACCATCCTTATCCATAAGCATATTTTGAAAGACATTAGGCATCCTGGCATCAATTTATGTTGTCTTTTTTTTCTTTTAATCATGTTCTCAGCTAGGAATTATAATACCTTGACCAATTTGTAAGAAGGAGCTACACTTTTTTGCACTTCTCAAATAGATAAAGTTCATTATCTGTTTCTGGTATGATTTATTGAGCACTTGGGTTATCAATATTGTGTAATGGATAGTCACTCACGCAGAGCAAATTACAATTTGCATTCTTAAAACAGCACATTGTACTTAAAAAACATACAGTTTTGCACCCTCAATACTCATAAATTTGGCATTTCACACATTTCCTTGGGGGAAAATACCAAGTTCATGGGTTTCTGCAGATCCAAAGTGCTAATCTTATGGATTTTGACGATGTATTTTGCATTTTTCTCCATTCATGCACGTTGTTTCTACGCTGGTTTCCTATATTGGTATTTGTTTAAAGAAAGGTATTGATGGGGGGGGTGCACCTATGAAAATAAACTCAAATATCTTCGCGATTGATTTGTTTGTGAAACAGCATATTTACTATCAATTTCACTAAATTTTGGCACTTTATTTTTGTTTGTAACATTTAATTTTAGCTCTACTTGAAAATAGCTCATAATAGAAGATGACTCTGAACTCTTTTTGGTTTTAGCACAAATTTGTGTATACATAATCAGTGTATTCCAGGTCATGCCTTCATTGCAAAGACGGAGTATTGGTCGAAAGATCATTGAGAAAATCATTAGGTGAGATACCCGATACATTTATCTGTACTTGACCAGTTCTGATAGTGGATAAATATTTATTGTCTAAATTTCTTGAGTTGATCAACTATGTGTAGAAGGTTTTCATCATCAGTAGCTGCAAACGTTTGAAGATCATTAGATCATTTTGGCAGGTTTGCCATTAGCAGTAAAAATTTAAGCCTTACCTAGAACATAAGATAACCTATTCTAGAACATAAGATTACCTGTTTGCATCATCCTACTAAGGCAAGAATGAAAAGGTTCGAATGAAACAGAATCTGTAGTAGTTTTCTTTCTTATTCACGAACATGCCCAGATCGTAGAAGATAAAGATTGGGATGACTTGGCATTCAATTTGGTGCTGTAGAACCAGTAGCTAGAGGGATGTGTTATGGCTAAATAATGTTCAAAGGGTTCCACATAATTTACCGTCTGGAAGCCATATGATTACCTCCATTTTGTGTTGAGAAGCTTCAAATCTAGAGTGGCAGGAATTTGAGTTTGCTTAAATATTTGTTGCTGATGAACTGCTTCCAAGGCTTCTGCTATACTTAGTTTTTAATATGTTTGGAAATGTTCTGTACTGAAGATTCATGATCGAGCGCCTGAGCTATCCAAATGTATTTTCATGATGTTCATGTGGAATGTCTACGTTTAAATTTTGCTATGTTTATTTCCTGATTTTAGACCCATTGCCATTTATAGCTTATGATTCTTGTCATTTATAGGCTCCTCACTAATAAAGGCATCTATGACATATCAGCCTTGTGTTCAGAAAAGGAAAGGTAAGTTGTTTTCCTTCACAGTTTGTTGTGAAAAGATCTCTATTACATAATTTTGATATCTTATCAATATCTAACCCAAAAACTTCTAAGGGGAATTTGGTTCAATGTTATCTTGATGTTATGTCATATTATCTAGAGAAAAAAATTTGTTTGGTTTAACATCTTTAGGTATTCTTCTAGAAAATTATAAAATATCACTTAAAAGATGATATCTAAATGTCATGGCATCTAAATGACATGATATAATATTAAGATAATATCAAACCAAACACCTCCAATAACAAGTGTGTATTATCTGTACTTGTGAAGTGCACTGGGATCAAACAATATTTTGTAGGAGTTTTTGCTTTAATATCAAATTACGCATCCTTTCAAATCTTAGTATTATATATTTACTTCATTTTAAACTTCATAATTACACTTTATTTTATTTATATTCCACTTTTTGTACTTTATTTTGCCAATCCAGTTTCTCTGCCTAAATTTGCTTGAATGTCGAATGACTACTTTAAAAAAAGGATTATCTAAATATGTGTTATACTTGATTTCCCAATAATCCATGTTTCAGTAATTATCAAAATAAATTAGATTGCATTGGAACAACCAATTCATCCATACAAAATTCAACTTCAAATATTTATTATAATGTTATTTATATAATGTGATAATAAGAACAAAAATAACCTATTTGTGAATATATTATCAGGTTATTCTTTGAAGCATGCGGGTTTGGAGAGGATCCCTTGGGTTCTACAACAATGATGTATACCAGGACAGCCCCAAGTGTCCCAAAGAGTAATCTGATGGTGATTGCTGCAGGTCAATGAATGACTAAACCATTGTTGAGACCAACATTAAGGTAAAGTCTCAATTTCGACGTCTTTTTCCGGATTCATGCATGGCTAGATCTTTTTCAACTTATGTGAATATTCAAGTTTAATGTGTAATGTATATGATCACTTAGACCAATGATTTTTTAAGTTTAATGTGTGATATATTTAACAATATAAGTTGTTCCAAGTTTTTTTTTTGTTGTTTGTAAACTTTTTCATATCGATAGATGGCTAGATCTCTTCTTTGCTAACCCATAAAGTAAATTATAATAAACACAGCTGCGATACTGAATGATGGAAATGCCCTATTTATGAGATAGGGTAGATTGCATCCAAGCCATTGAGTTTTGTGGGTCATTACAAATTGGTCCTAACTTATAAAATTCCTCTATATGATCCCTTGAGTTAGGTTTTGTGCGGCCGTTAGGTCCGGAAGCAAATGTTTGGCAAGGCCAGACAGAGAAACATTGAGGCTAGATGAGCATTTTGGTCTTTAAAATTGGTTTTCAAAAACAGTTTGTTAAAATAGATGCTTTCCGTTTAACAGGACCAAACAGAAATGTGGGAACCAACTTCATGGACCTAATAATAGTGCAGAACCATCCCAAGGAATCTAAATTGAAGATTTTTTAAAAATTGGGATTAATCTGCGATGTTCGTCCAACTTAAGAGGCCCAGATGTGATTTACCCTATGAAATATTATGATTGCATCATGATCCTAATTGAGCTGCTGCCTCCTCATCACCACAACTATGCCATTTTCTATTTCCTTAATATGAACTGTTTATTAATCATATGAGGATTTACATGCCTTTCAGATTTTGTATCATATACAGTCTGATCCTCTCGTCAATCTTTACTTCACCTTTTACTATGCTCATCATCTTTCTTTAGCTAAGCTGGTGTGTTGCTCTGTTGAAAGATATCTATACGTAAGAATTTTGCATGTTCAACTTTATTCTTGTTATATTTATAATGTCATGTTAAGACTTGTATATATAAATATACTTCAACAACAAAAAGAAAATAAAATTGACTGTAACCTACCAAAACAAGTTCAGTAAGACAAAAAATTTGAGCCTCAATTGAAGCTGGTACCATAGAGCTTTTTAATCAACTATGCCACCTAGATTGATTCCAAATTTCTTCTAATTTTTAGGGCACTTTGATTTTATAAAATTAATCTAAAAGTGTGCAACATCATTGTTAATACTCTGATCCCAACCAATAGATCTAGAGGGCGTTATATTCGATGCTATTCTAATGTTATGTTATCTAGATGTCCTAACATCTATCTATTATTTTTTTGAGAGACAATAAATTTTTTTACAAGATTATCAACACATATTATTAAATTAAATAATTATTTTCTCTATATAGCATAACATCAAATCAAATACCTCACTAATATGATGCTATAAATAATAATAATAATAACAACCGGATCAATGTCATAACTTTGAAAAGGATAAATTACATTTAAGTCATTAAAGTAGCAACATTGGTTTACGCATATCCACAAAATTGAAAAGTTTTTATAGTAGTGCTTTATGGCCAAAATAATTGTTTATGCAAGCTTTTTCCCACCAAAAAGTGTTTCATATACAAGTCCTTTTTGATATTTATTTAAAGTATATCTATTGACAAGTGTTTAACTCTTTTTATTGACTTGATAATTAAATAAAACAATTCTTATAGCCTTATCTCTTTGTCTCTCTCTCCTCCCCCACAAATGCTGCCAACTCGCCGTTGTTGCTTACTTGATGCCTTCTGCTTGTTATCGCTACAACCACCATCTAACTCTTGTTGGTCCCTTGTCATCGAACTCTCTCTCTCTCTCTCTCTCTCCCCATTAATTGACTTGAAGTTGAGCGATGTGCTGACCTTGAGAGCCTAGGGGAAAGAGGGAAGATGAGAGAAGAGAAGGACGAGGAGTTTAGGTCAAGTACAGAGAAAGAGCGGGGGAAGAAGGTGGTAACTCATGTGCTTGTTATCATCAAAGATGGCTAGTGTGTATTGCAAAGTCACTAGTGAGGCCCAAACGGATTGCGAGCCCATTATTGCCGAGATGCGAACTATTGAGAATAAAAGGGGGCAAGAGAGAGCACCAAGGGATTTTGATCTTTTTATCTATAAATTGATGAAAACATGATGGAAGGGCCCAAGTAAACAACAGTAGTAAATTTAAATACCATGGTGAACAGCTTTTAATTTTGTGGACCAGCATAAAATTAGGGATCTATCTCATGTGGCTAGTGTAATTTTGCTTCATGATTAGAACCTAGCATTAACCCTCAACATTTCTTCTTAGGTTTGGGAGGGGCAAAGATTGTTTTTTGATCATAGTTTAAAGCAACAAGGCATTTTTTTTCACTAATGACACTTTTTTCGTGATCATGCCTTTCACATAATTTTTGAAAATTACACTGTTTCTGATAAATAATAATATGGTGATCATAATACCTTTTCTGCCATCATTTCTGATGAAGCAAATGTTTGCCATGTAACTTTTACTGCAAAGCTGATAATACATTTGCACTTTCATGCTGCCATCATTGTCAACTGCCTGCCCTCATCACCAAAAACATTGCGCAAAAATTTATCTATGATACTAAGAAATTCTTCAGGTTTTTCTTCCTGAGGTAGATGTCCGCATTTACTAATCATTTCAAAGGTTGAGCCAGGTATGGCTTGTGCCAGCCATCGGGAATTCCATGAAGGAACAAGCCGATCTGTGTCGCCCGTAACGATTAGCACTACAACAGTAAGTTAAGGATCAGTTAAGGGAAGGAGAGAACCTCAAGTAGAGAACAAATAAGTCAATTTGTTGCCAAAAGCTAGAAAGGTGTCTTCAAACAGTTGATATTATGCATTTGAAGGGTGGTTAAAAATTAAAAAATAAACATATATTTGTGTATGATTTGGTAAATCACAATCATCCATTTCCTGTTCCCAACTATTTGCATTCAGCGTTCTGAATCCTATTTCAATAATTAATCTTGTTCAGTGTAAAACCAACGTTATTAGCTCTAACTTATCTAAAACATAAACTAAACTTTATGCTTTGCCTTTCATTCATCATTAAGTATTTTAAGCCCAAAAGATCACTTTTGAAGAGACATTGAAATATTCGCATCAGTGCCAAGTTTGTACTAGGAATAGATATCTGTGATGTTGAACTCTCTAGTCAAAATTTTGGAAAAATGTGGATGGGCAAACATACTTGACACGGTAAGGTTTTGAATTTTTATCATTCAACTTTCAGCATATTCTATATGAAATCAAATCTACACTGTAAACAAGATTTACAGCTTGTAAAGTACTGAAAGAAAGAACAATAACAGCAGAACTGCGAAATATGCTAGCTCTCCAAAAGAACACTCATGATGGGAATTATTTTAAAAAAATCTCACCCGGGCATGTGATTTCAGCAAGCCTCTTTGAAAGGGAGGGTTCTGAATTTGAAGCAGAATCTATGAGCATGGCTAGCGTATATTCCACAAGAGCCCTATCCCAGCCTTTAACTCTCAGTGGCTGTAAAAGAGTTGAAAGATAAATATAAGGAAAAAATCATTAATATCACATAATCATACTAGGATACAACTTATAATGAAAGGATATACGCCTTAGTAGCCATTTAAAAAACTGAGATAACCTTTGTATAGCTTTGAATGACATGATCTGTAACTTGATTCGCATCATACCACGCATTTCGTATAGCTAAGATGCCAAATTTATCCATGAACATTCTCACCTGCATCATATCAATCAATATGATATAGAGGGTCATAAATGCCGTATATAATCAAGTATGCTCTCAATGTAGTAAAACAAAAGCCTTGAAAATGAAGCTGAAGAATATGATGTCATCATTAAATGGAATTATTATTAGAAGCAAAAAAAAAAACATATGGGAACACTTTGTATATTAAAATGCAATTCATCAAATTCTCAGGATACTAACAGAATATAACGTTAGCAGAGGATGAAACAGCAACTCGGCCCATAAAACAGTATGGTTATCCTTCATAAAAATATTTTCCCCACAAAAGGGTGACAAACTGGAAGTTCACGAGGGATGTATGAAACCTGTGCATGCTTCTATAATAATAACTATTCTAATTTATCTCGTGCATCACATAGATCATTCTATAAGATTAATACAACTAAATTTTAGATGTTGAGATGATTGAGCGGTCATAATGGTCTAATTTATCTCTCCTAACATAACTTTCATCACAAACTAGCACAACTGCATGTTCCAAAAGCGCTACAATGTCACCATACCCTGGTGTGATTTTTGTCAATTATCATCTAAGTCCTTTTAATTAATTATGTGTACATATCTGATATTGAAGATACAAGAACTTAAAACATAAATCAGAAAATATGCCCATTTTACCAGCATAATTCCAAAAACTGATCGAAGAATCGCAGTCACCACTTTAGAATATAATGATCTGACCATGTTGGTCATTTTTTTAAACAAATTTAGCACACCACCTGCAATAACCCCATATAGCTTACACAAACCTCTCCAAATCCAGGAGAAAGTATTCTCTTTTGGAGGTGAATCCGAAGCATCATCTTCCCTACTATTTTTTATTCCCATTTCACCACACTTTGCACCCTTCTTCATGAATAATGGTGCAAAGATTGCAGGAGCAACCAAAATCAATGCAGCTACCTGTTCTGGTGATTCAAAGTATGTGTTCACTGCTACCAAGCAACCAGCAGAATGCCTGAGATCCCAATTGACAATTCAGTTCCATTAATTAGCTGAAACTGAACTAGGGAGTGTAGAAGTATTATGTTGACTATCTGGGGTCCATACTATAGATACTGAAACTGAAACCTACAGTTTCTTTTAATGATAAACTTGATACTGAACCTGAAATATATGTTGGTTGACCAAATAAACAAGTAACCAAATTTTCGGCTTGTTATAGGTCTTGTTTTGCAAATCAAATCAAACTCATGTGTTTCTCAATATTATCAGTTTGATTCAATCAACCAATAGTCTTTTAAGTAATAAAATGGAAACCAAAACCAAAAATTACATCAAACAAAAATCAAGCCTAAACCTATCTGTTTGATTAACCGAAATTCTATGTTTGATTTTCCGGTTTTGATCATCATTTGCATCATGGGTTATTCTTTTATCAAAAATAGATTAGCTATAGAAGAACAACATACCCCATCAAAATTGCCTTCCCTGCCCCTAACAAGTCTATGAAGAAAAGTGTGGCAAGCACTGAAAAGGGCATGGAGTATGGGTTCAAGGGCTTGGCATCACCTGCATCAGATCCCTTATTCTCAAAATAACTAGATCTTGAAGTCAACCCAAACGCTGGGCGGTCGAAAGCCAGAACCTTTGAGCCAATCATACGAGCAAGAGGTTTCATAACTCGATCCCAAGAGAAAACGGAGGCCCCGAATCCATGTAGTAAGATAATCGGCAATCCAACTCTCGCAGAACCATCGCTCCTTGCTTGGAGAGCTGCCTCATTTGCCTCTTGTTGAGATTCAAGATGGCAAGCCTTGTGGTGAACTCTCACCCCACTGATCTCAAGGAAGAGGCTATCAGGATCGGCGAGCTTCTCCGGGTCCAGAAGCTCTTCCTGGTCGATTCCAGCAACGCTTCTCCGCTTTCTCCGTCTCCAAGCGACATCGCCCGCAGGTTGTTCTGCAAAATTCCCGACAGAACGCCACCAATCAGAAAGAAACAATCTGCCACCGTTTAGCTTCTGCAAGCACGATTCAGAGGTGGAATGACAATTTACCAGGGAAGTCGGCGGTAGAGCTTCCGCCAAGGGAAGCGGCTTTCGTTTGGAAGTGCCGGACGTGAAGATGGGGCGAGAGGACGGAACTTAGAGGGGGGAAATAGCAGATATTAGGGCAAACGACATGCATTTTGTTCTTTTTATTCTTCTGTTCCTCCGCCGAGAAGACGAAGGTGGGGGCTGCGGAGGTGGCGGGATCCTCCAAAAGGCCGCCGGCCAAAATAGGAGTGCTGAAGACGTGAAAGTGCAACAGAAGAAATGAAGCGACTTATTTGAAGTTTTTGTAAATTACAGTCAGATCCCTAAAGTTAAGTCCTCCTTTAAATCAGGTCCATGTTTTATGAATTATTTCTTACGTGTTCTTTAAACCTGTCAAGTGCCTCGTACAAGATTCTTCTGTTAAATTTTCCATCAATTTCTATCAAAATATTCCTAATAAATAAGAAATTAGTAGTGATGAAGAGTCGAGTCAAACTTAGTTTCGATTGAGCTAAATTTATGCATATTGTAAACTCATTCGGCTTAGTCTTTTAGTTATAAATTTAAAGATGTTTAATTTACGTGAAGAGTAGTTCGACTCAAATTACAGTTTACATCGAAATCACTCACTAATCTGATATTGATATCCCTGCCCAACCTCATAAATAAGGGAAACTAGAAGAGGATTAGAACCTTTTAAACACATTGAAAAGTTCTTATTTGCTAACACTCGTTATTTGCACTCTTTTACCTTTTATGATAGTTTAACTTAAATATTTTATTTGTGATTATTTGGGTTTTCAAAAGAGGAAGGAAATAAAATTAAAGGCAAAAATTGTATGTAGAAATAAAAAGAGCAAAATTTTTGATGCTAACTATCTCCACTTTGAAATTACTATAAAAAAAAAGAGCAAAAAAGTGTTTTGAGCATAAAGAGTGCAATTTCTCATTTGGGCCATTCCTTCGCATTATTGGATTTTATAAATACTCGATGATCAAATTATCGATAAATGTAAACAAAGTTTTGACAAATAAATTGTCGGAGATTTTGTATTTGTTGGAGAGATATGTTATAAAACGAGTTGTTGAAGTAGGTGTTTCCGACTAGTTCCCTGAGATAATTCGTGAAGAAGTTAATTTTTTGAGTTTGATATTTTGTTTTTTTTTGTCATGATTTTTTTTTGCCCGCATAAACACGATTTGTTTTCTTTTGTTTAACAATTTATTTATTACTTATACTTTCAAAACTTTAGCATATTCAGCTTTAACCCAATGTTAAAGTTCTATCATCTTAATAATTTGTTATTATTATCTTGTAAAGCATTTTTTAATGAATTATTATCCGGTAAAGGTACCTAAAACTTTAGTCAAATGAATATAAATACAAATGATAATACGATAAACAGGAGGCTGTGCTCTTCCGAGTCTCCGGCCAATGGAATCAGTGCGTTGTTACAGTTTACAAACAGGTCCTCATGGTTTAACACATCTTATATTCAAGTTATTATTATTTTTGCATTAATTTACATAGGTCCTTTTTAGCCCTAACTTTTTTTATGATCAAACACTATAATAATAAACCTTATAATAATAATAAATTGGTAGGTTGATGGTTTAACCTTGTCATTGACTAATCAGGAAAGTTTAGGTAAATCATGAAGTTAATTAGTTCATTAATCGAGTAGTATTGCGCGAATGGATCAAACTCGGTTAAATTAATGTTCAACTCAAATTCAACTTATTAACACATTGTTGACATCTCTATCTAGCAAACTCAATTGACCAGTGATCGAGGTGATTATCAAGTCGAATCGGACTTATTCCACATTCGATCATCCAGGAGTTGATGTGGTCCGATTTAGGGGTGTGCAAACTATGGTTTAAACCGAAAAATCGAACCGAACCGTTTAAATTTAACGGTTTGGTTTGGTTTAGAATCTAGCGGTTTGGTGATGATTTGATATTTTGAATATTTCGGTTAATTGGTTTGGGTTAGGTTTCACATGTTTGGAAACCAAACCGACCGAATTAACCGAATT
>JAEMOT010002526.1:1053-62272 GCA_019297695.1 Apostasia ramifera | reverse complement strand
TAATATAGTAATATTTAATATTATTATAAGAAGATTAAGATAAATTTTAAGATAAAAAAATATAGTTTTAACTAAACCAAATCCAACCGATATTTATTTGGTTGGTTTGGTTTGGTTTGGTTTATAATGTAATTTGGTTGGTTTGATTTCATTAAATTTAAAACCGAATCTAATCTTTTTTTTGGTTTGATCACCAAACTAACCACTTAAATCGAATGCACACCCCTAGTCCGTTTGGCAACCATTTTTATACTAGATCCTAAATTGATTGTGGCTATCTTAAATTTGGACCAATATGATGTAATAAGTATCATTATGTTTATTTTTTTCATTTAAATTAATTTTTATTTAGGATTTTTATTTTTGTATTTTTAATGTTGAAATTAATAACAGTCCCCTTTAATGGAATCAATCCGATCTCACTAATTCTGGTTTAATAATAATAATAATTATTATTATTATTATGCAAAATTATAATAACGTAAAACTTTATTCAAAAAGGATAACGCAAATGATGAGCTTAAGTCAATCAAGGATAAGAAAGAGGCCCCAATTTAACCTGACTCGGGCTCTACAAAGCCCGAATCGCACAACGGTATCCATGCGTTAATAATTTAAGAGTTTGTTTGTTTGATTTAACAAAATTAAAATTAAATTTAAATAAAAATTTTTTTATTAAAAATTATAAATAATATAAAATAAAGTTAATTATTATGTTGAGACATATCAGGGATGTGATATAAAATTAGATGTTGGGATATGTGAGCGATATAATATAAGTTAGTTATTATTTTGATAATATACGTAGGATATAAAATAATATTAATTTTTAATATTATATTTTATGTGTGATGTGATATGTCTGGTTAAAATTAAACCAAGTTAATTTTTAACCTTCAAACGGGACCTTAAGGATAAATTACAAACTGGTTCCTTTGCTTTAGAGAATCTTCACACAAGTCTATATATATTATAATAATATTCAAAGAAGAAAATTGCAATCAATGCTTCAGATTACTCATGATACTATCCTCCTTAGTAACACCGACGATAGAAGTCGATGGATTATTAGTCAAAAACTTTTTGCGAGTCCGCAAGGAGAGCTTAACGAGATAAGTTGTGCGCTATTTTGTTATACCTTCATGTAAGATATAAGAAAGTACATGTTGATCAAAAAAATCCAAACGCTTTCTAAATGAATTTAACTTGTCTGTGTTCAATGATAGAAAAAACTTCGGACAAATCTCGTAACAATTTGATTATTTTTATGGAACCTCCTTTAATTTTTTTTTAAATATTATTTATACAATATATTTTAAATTTAATATGTGTAACTAAATTATCTTGTATATTATTTTCACAGCATTCATCTTCTGCGCTTGCACCAGAGATATATATTCGTCAAGATAATTAAAAAAATGAATATATAACTTTTGTGATACATAAATAATTTTTGAGATTTAAACAGCACATAAACAAATTTACTTTTGAAAATTGATACTAATAAACACTCCTTTTATTTAATTTGTATGTTTTCATTTTTTTTTTCAACAGTCCATTCAAATGGTTTCACCTGTATTTTAACATTAACTTAATTACTAAAAAAAACATTAACAAAATATAATTAAAAGTTTTTCATTGATAAAGAAATAGAGAAAGAGATAAGGCAATTAATTTTACTTGAAAATTGAAGTTAGCTCGAAAATTAAATTATATTTTGGATCGAATCAAGCTCGATTTAATCCAAATGAGTCAATTAAAAAATTATTTTTTGGCTTAAGATTTCTATAACAAATAATAATATCGATACTTAAAAGTATATATATATAACTTAATTTTCTTCAAAATTTTCTTTATTAACTATAAAATATATATTAATTACTTTAAATATATTATAAAAGTGTAATATTATATTTAAAAATTATAAATTTAAAAATATTGAGTTCTAGTTTTGTCAATTTCATTTTGACTGTGCCGACTTTGAGTATGAGAAATTCAAATTAAGCTAAACTCGAGTTAGTTTCAAGCAAAAGTTATCCAATTCCGCTGTTCTTTCAACTTTTTATGTTCGTCTGAGATTAAAAAAATAAAAAATAAAAAATAAAAAATGTAGTCTGAAGATTTAAAAAAATGTAGTCTTTATCGATGCTATCCGGAAAATACCAACTCAAGTTTAATTTGAGACAATTAAAATTTATTTAATTTAAGTTAATTTTTAAAATTTATTTAATTAAAAATATTATATTGGATATACCATAATTGTAGAATTTTTATACATTTTGTAATATGTGGAATGTAATTTATCAAATATAAATATGTAAATATGTAAATATGTAAATAATAAGTTCATTGTGATATGTATGCAATAATCCCTTTTTAATATTCTTTTGTTGACTTGATATAATTCCTACTCAGTTAAATAAAATTGAACTCTCTCGCTAGAAAGGACTAATTATTGACAGATTGTTGACCTAGGGTCATATCTGAAATCTGAACAAGACCTTTAGGAAATGAAATTTAAAAAGTTAGGACTTGCCTGAAATGGAGCCATGTACTCTGGAGCGCCAAATGCAATATAACCATTTATTTAAAAATATGACAAATTAGTCATAAATCTTTGAGTTCCACAAACCTTATGTTGTTCTATTAATTGCAAATTACTTTACTTTGATATTTTTTTTCTAATTTTTATTTCAAAAAAGTCCCTGAGTCCTTTTCCCTAATTTGTTGTAATTATTCTACAATGAGATCTATCAAAAGCTTGAGAATTCATAAATGTTAACTAAGGAAAATTACCCTAAATCATTCCATCTAAGTTCATTCCCACTAAAAATTATATTTATTTTTGGTTTATTTCCATCAAAAAATTGTTCAAGCTGGATCCTTTCTGATGAATTTTATCAACTTTTTATATTAAAAAAAGGGTAAATTGCATCCGGAACTTAGAGGTCAAAAAAGTATTGCAAATTGGTCATAACTCTTTAAACATTTTGATTTAAATTTTTAAAGTTACAAAAACTATGCAGTTTAAGTTTCAATTAAGATCTAATAGCTAGGCACGTCAATGGATTGAATCATGATCTGATCCGATCTAAGTTTTAATCTGATTAAACCCCAAATACATTTTTTTTGACTCGTCAACCTGGTCTGTTTATTGTCCCGATCTATTTCCTGATATATTTACAAATAAATAGATCAAACATGAATCACCATTAACCCGACCCATTTAAAATCCAATTTATTTAGGTAACTTAATTTATAATTCATACAGATATATGTTATAATTAATAATCTTTTTGTGGGGAGATTTAAATATATAGCATTATTATGATTAATTATTGGAGGATTTTTATAGATTATATCAATTGACTATAACATATAATGTGCTTTTTTTTAATAATTTACTCTTATAAATTTATATTTCATAATATATATATACCTATATATATTACAAATACTAATTTTTATATTAAAATACTCAATCAATTCATAAAAATATAATATTTTTTTTTCTTTTACTTTCAGTAAATTTAATATTATTTTAAATTTGACTATAAAACTATTATAACGACTTTTATTGTAAATGAACAAACCCAAAAATTAGTTTCCTAATCTAATTATCGACTAGAGAGGAACCAAATCAACTATGACTCGATCTAATGTATAACCCAATCTAATATATATAGATTCAAATTCAGGTTAGGATTGACCCAACCTAAGTCTGATCTATTGATAGGCCTACTAATTGTTAATTTTTTACTAATATATTGTAAGCTTATAAAATTATTTTTTTATTTATTAATTTAATGATTTTTTAAAATATTAATATTTTTGTTTTTTATTTTTACATTTTTAGTGAGAAAGAAGAATGAAAGAAATTAAATTTTAAATTTTTAGAAAAAAATGAAAATAAAGAAATGCAATAATCTTTTAAAATATATATTAATAATTTAAACTAATAAAAAATAATTATATTTATATTTTTAATAAAAAAATTAATGAAAATAATGAGATTTTAAAAATAGATATCAATTTCACAACCTCATGATCTCAATGAAAATATTAAAAAAGCTAGAATCAATTTATAATTCTTCCTACCGTAAATGCAATTTACCCTAAAAAAATTAATATGCTATCCCTTTTCCCGCTTTCTCCCTATTTTCTTTTTCTTTTCGCTCACGAAAAATTATTACATTCGAATGAAGCATCATTTGAATGCAAATCAGAGGCCGCCATATGTGCAATACAGGTGAGTCCGATACACGTAACGGCCTCTGATTGGCATCCAGATGGTGCTCTATCCGAATGCAATAATTTCTCCTCCACTCACCCTCTTCCTCTCTTTCCCATCAACCAGAGAAAGGGGAGGACAACAACATAGAGAGTATACAACAGGAATCAAGCAAGAATCAATGACAAGATAGCTAGAAGGTGGCCTCATTGTAATCTTTAAGACCTGATGGCTCTTCTACTACCAAATCTACTCCCTCACGACCTTCCCCTCCTCACCTCCCCCCAACCCCCCAGCCATCACAATTCGACTACTGCCGCTTAGGTCTTCAATGTCGAGATGGCCACCAATGTCGAGAACACCCACAATCTCTGTGTCAAACGCGGAGGCAAGGTGGGTGAAATTTATTCAATTTCAAAATCGAGTTGGATTTCATTCAAGTAAAATAGGAACAATTGATAAACTTTCAAATAAAAAAAGGGAAAAAAAATTTCCAGCTAAGTTTTAAAATTTTCGACCAAAATTGCCAATCCTATGCAAAGTCAATTTTCAACTCAAAAAATATCAGACAAACAATATCAGTATCGTGTTTGATACTGTAACAAATCCATCGTCGCAGAACATTTCAGCCAGAGAATTTACAGGTGAAAACTAATAAGAAGAAACACCTCAATACACACATGTGCATCACACAGAAAAATTATTACGATCTCATTATATTTACATACGACGAAATGCTCGTTTAACATCAACTTCTCAAGAAGTCGCTGGTCTGGGCTGATGGTTCTCGGATTTGAGAAAGCGGACATATTCCTGCTGCTGCATTTGCCCACCATGTACAGGATCGAAGCCGCATCTATAGAAACTGCAGCATGGATAGTGGGGCAAATAGAAGGAATGAGTCGAGTTAGTATGTGGCAAGACGGAAGAAAATATTCTTTTCTTCAATTTTCAGAGTTAAATTATGTCGCCCTTCAAGAACACAGTCGATTAATTTTTCCGGTTCAATTCATCAGACTATCCAGTAGACTAACGGTTTAATCCATTGAATAATCCAATGAAATAACCTAAAAGTAGCTTTTCAGCTACCTTTGGTAAATAATGGGACTGTAAAGTATTTTATTTTCATTAATATCAATGTCGATAACATTCATAATGTTGTTTATGTTATTTTTCATATTAGTAAGCACACAGCGATTTACAAATATCAGATTGATCTAACAATGACAGTCCAACTATCTGATGTGTGAATCTTTCTTCGCCAAATATTTTAATTTTATTTCTGAAAATCAATATACGACCAGTCCTTTTTAAAGGAGAGTTCTGAGTGCAACTAAGTAAAGGCGACATAATGAGCATATTTGAAGTTTATCAATAGAAACATCCGGGATCCCAACCTCCCAGGTATAGGACTACCGAAAGTAGGTCCTAAATCAGGTCTTGACGTTAGGTCCAAAGCGTACAAAAGTATTAAATTTGATGTGCTTTACATTTTTGCCCTTCAATATTTACTTCTGAGAAAAATGTGGAGTGTTTTGGTCATTAAAAAGTATTTTTCCATTAAAAAGGTCATCCCGTCAAAAAGAATCAAACAAAAAGGTAAGAACCATCCACTTGAGGTTCAAATTTGAGAAAATTTTAAGAGTAAATATCATCCAAGTTCCTAAGGTTAGGAAGTAATAACAAGTAAATTTACGATTTAAAAAATCTTTCAATAGAATCCCAAAAGTTGACATTTTCTCATTCTTTAAACAAAATTTATTTTAAAATTAAAACTTTAAATATAAAATTAGAAAAATACCCTCTTCCTTCTCCAACTTCCCATTCTGCTTGTTACAGTAGCCGCCGCAGCACACATGGCCCCTATGATGTGGGGGGAGATGGGTCAAAGAGGGAGTTACAGAGGAGTGTATAATAGTAATTTTTGATTTTTAAATTTTTTTTAAAAGAATGACCTAATTGAAATACTAATATTAACTTTAAAGATCTCCTTGAAAGATTTTTTAAATCGTAGACTTATTTGATATTACTTTTAACTTTAGGAACCCAAATTTTAAAATGGGGATCCACTTGCCCCATATATAAGTTGGAATTCACTCTTATACATAATATTACTATGAATAATTTTATTTAGGTATGGAGTCCGCCTCACTAATCTATCTTCAATTACTTCCATTTTAGGATTGAAGGGCAACCCTATCCTAGAAAAGATGATTTGCTTGCACCCTACACTAATTGTCTCTATTTCCACCTGATCAAAGTTTGATATGAAAAAAAATTCAAGACTTCTTTAAGTTCATTAAGTAGAGTTCTCAAAATTTCATTATCAAAATTTGTCTTTAAAAATGACTAATAGAGAGGCATTAACAAATATTCCATTAAACAAAGAAACAAAATAATAGAACACTAACTATTTAAGCCAAACTAGGTTATGAAAAGAATATCTCCTTATCATATCATCTAACTATAAAATTGAAAGATACCTGCCATCCATGCCAACAATCATGACAGTGTTGTGAGAACCAAATGCCGCAAAATAGCGTGTAACTTCTGGTAAGCGAAACTGAGCAAATGACCACTCAGAACTGAAATATTTTGGCAAAACTCCTGGTGGATTGAACTATGTTAAGATTGCGGAAACCAATTTTACGAAACATTTATTTTCTTAAGCAACATAAATGGCTCAAAGAATCTAACAAAAAAATAGAATAAAGAAAAATAATGTGAAGCTCCCCAAAACTATCCCCCAAAGATTTTAGGACTTTTGGATATTGGTTTTAGCCAATAGTAGATGATATAATATACTATCCTCTAAATTAGTGGATAAAGCCAAAACCCAAAGGTCCTATAACTTTTGAGGACTAGTTTTGGGGGCTATGTAGCATTGTTCTAGAATAAATAATTGAAGAAAAACATCATCTTTATATTTAGGATTTGTTGCTCTATCCCAGTGAGTCTAATACCATACCGTCTACTCATCTTTGTGTAAGGCTCTAATCTTTAGACATAATAGATGATTTTTGCAAGATAAATATCAACTATTACTGAAGGGCCAGCTGATTATTCCAGGCTAGCTGATAAATAGTTTTCCTTGGTTTGCTTCCCTTTTTTTTATTCTATGAGATATCACATTTTTCTATTGAACCTTACTACATAGCTCCAAAGAGGAACTACTTTCAGGCTGCTTGGAGGCTACTTTTGGGGGCTGCATAGCTTTTACCTTTCCTGTTTTATGGCTACTAAAGCTAGTGTTCCTCTCTTTTTACTATTTTTTGGATTACTAGTAAAAAAATGTAGTTTTGGGTCTATTATTATTACTATTGCTGGTTTACAATAGAAAATTTTTTTCTACAACATAATAAAGGTTCTGGAGTTCATATCTAGATTTGGTACTCTTTAACCAAAAAATTGAGGAAGATTTAGTTACATGCTAAAGTAAACATATATATACTCAAAATGGGTAAATATTATAGCCTACAAGTCTATTATCCACCATTCAATCGCGTGACTATGAGTTCTAAATTGGGGTAAGATGAACAAGATTTTGCCATTCACTAATTGGGAAAGTTTACATGAATCATCAAATTGCTTACACGGACAAGATTTGAATTAGCCTTGGAGGGGAAAATGGAGAAGCAAGCTCAAGTTTGTCAGGTCAAAGCTAGAGGAGCAAATCCATAGCTTGGACTAACTGAGAAGGTAAAACCTACTCCTAAAGCAGCTGCTTGTAGCGACATAAGCAAGGAGCACCGAGTGCCAACAAGCGGAGCTCCAAATTCACCTTATAGGGTTGACCTAGTGGAGAAGGATGATTGAAAGTCATCTCTGACACTAAATTCTCCCCCTAGGCTGAGCCAACAGACTAGGTAATTCGAGCACAACCAGGTTGGTCTTCAAGTCAAACTGGTGGATATTTGCTATGTGATGTTGGATGTGGCCAAGTGGTCAGGGAGGGTATCCCCAAAAGTTTACTTGCAAGTTCCATTATTACTACAAACGTTGAATGCTTAGGGGGTTACAGTGGGTGAGAGAATAAGTTCTTATAACATGTACCCACCACCTGCTCAACTAAATGCCACATGAATAAGCTTGTTGAAATACCACCTGGAAAATTAGTAGTTAAGGACCTTTCCATGGTTAGTAGGTAACAAGCAGAGAGCTATGTTCAACCATCTGCTTGGGTTAATGGAACCACAAACATGTGGGGTAGAAAGCCTGTAGTTCATCTTTCATCCATTGACATCACTAGAGGAGACCACATTACTAAGGAAGAAGTCTTCCTAGATGAGGTTGAAACTACCCACACAAGGTACAAACTTCAATCAGCCTTGGTGGGAAGACTTTTTGGAAGGAGGCACCCCTATCATGTCCTTTCCTTAGAGCTCCATAAAACAAGGGGAAATTTTAATGGCTTCAAAATTATGAAGGTGGAAAATGATTGTTTAGTTTGCTTATTCAAAGATGCTAAGAACCATGATCTTGTGTTGAGGGGAGGGTCGTAGTTAGTCAACAGCCAAGTGTTGGGGCTAGAGTTCTGCTTGCCAGCCAAGTGCTAGGGCTAGAGTCCTAGTCTCGTAGCTTTTTTCCTTCAGACACAGTGCTCTTCGGTGATAACATGCGTACAACTACTGGATTTGCCATTGGATTATTGGAGTTTGCCATACTTAAAGAGGACTGTCAGTCTGTCTCTCTTGTGGGGATCCTCTTTGGGCTGATCCTTACATCATCAACATGGAGAGAATAGCTTATGCTAGGATTTGCATGAAAGTAGACATGAGCAAGCCACTTAAAGCTAATGTTTGGGCAAGCACATCCAAAAAGGATTGAGTATGAGGGGCTCAAGGTAGTTAATTTCAATTGTGGTAATGCTGGATGTCATGAGATTATTTGCCCTCTTAGCTAAGTGCCTTCTTCTATAAGAGTAGAACAATTCATTAAGAGCACAAATAGAACTGTCCCTTCAGGTAAAGAAAGATTTGAAGCACCAATGAACATGATAGTCCCCCTAAGTAACGACATAAATAGCACACCTATGGTTGAAGGTGATTTGGGGCATGTTGGCCAGCGGAATCTATTTACCAATAAAAGGAGAAAACGCACTAAGGCAGCAAACGTAGTCCAGAGCATTGCAACTGGCTGACATTCCCAGGTTACAGCCTTGAATCATGCTATTCTAGCTGCTAAAGGGAAAAAAAAATTGAGTGCAATTAATCCCCATCTCCCTCAGCTGCCAATGCACCTTAGAGGGCTCCTTTCATACAACAAATTTTGGATTACCGACACTTGACCAACGGTATAGATGGGAATTTGATTCAATTCTACCACTAATTTAAAAGGTGCTAAAAATAAGTGACGACCACATAATTTTCTCTTAGAATCATTTCAAGCCCAGGTAGGGGTGTGCAAAATACCCGAAAAACAAAAAACTGATTCTAAAGCGAACCTAACCAATCAATTTGATTCAATTCCAATTCAATTCGATTAAATTTTGATGCTAAAATGACTAGAACTGGACGAATCGGTTCAATTCTCAGTTATAAATTTCGAGTAACAGAGAAATAACCTAAACCAATTATTTTCACAAATAAAATAAAATAAAGAAATAAAAAAAGGATTTGGCTTTTTTAAACCTATAACAAACACCCAAAATGATAAAATAGAATATAAATAATATGTATCAATCATATCCATCCATAGCATCAAAGAGTGTGATCTAATCTGAGTTGACAATCATCAAGATGTCCCCATCAATTTGGATGATTAATATGTATATTAGTTGAAGTATTATTTTACACAAGTAAATCATCCCAAGAATATGGTGGTAACACTTAATTATTTTGTTGAAATCGTAATAAAAGATTTTGAGTGCGTGCAATGTAAGTTCTGTAATTTGGAAGGATAAATGTATAAATAGATAAGTTTATTGTATGACATGTAAATCTCCCTATACTTTGAAGTCTTTGATCAACAATGTAGACCATCAAGCATATGGCAACAAATTTTTCATGTTTACCTCTCATAAATGAAAGCGATGAGCTAGGATTAGCACCAGTATTTGGAGATATCAGTGCGTCAAGGGAACTTGAAGAGTTTTGATGCACCAAAGCTGGGCCTTGTTCAGATAATTGTGCAGGTGCATCTTCTCCTACAACTCGAACCCTAAGGTTGAATATATGCACGGTACCTTTGTCACTAGATACTGCCAGCCACTGAACATTTGGCGAAAGGGCTATACTGTATATTTCAGCTCTATCAGCGCCCCGCCTTACCTGCAACAATATCAACAATAAGACATGCTAATGGCCAAGATAAAAAATATGTGATAAGAACAAAAGAGAGCTGGGTACTGGAAGAAATCACATAAGCAATCAATATCAGTTAATTGAAGAGCTCAAATATAAATGTATTCAACTTAAGGATTTGCAAGTAAAGGAAAGAATATCTTTTCAAGAAGTCATATGGAAGACATGGAGCCTAAAGTACTATTGGCTAGTGTTTGAAACTCAAAGCTAAAGATTAACTTGTAGAACACATCTCAACACAATCTTACACTTTAATAAATGTGCACATCAGGACCCTCGTCAGTATAACCGCAAAGTCATCTAGTACAGTCTTGAGGTCCTAGATCAATAATTTCTTAGCAGTCGGAAAGCAATTGAGAAACTGATCATCAATAATAATTGCAGAGAAAACCCCAACTTCAAAAACTCAAATTTCCATCAAACACACATCTCATGGCAAGCCCAAAATTTTCACAGCATGATCAAAATGACCTCAATGCCAGATAGGTTAAAGGTTCTAAACCAATATAATTGCCTTGTGAAGTTAATACCCCAGTTTTAAACATCTTTCTTTTGCAAAAAAAGTGAAGTTTTTTTCTCAAGTAAATCTACACAATTAGGTGGAAGTAGAGAGGCCTACAATTGCAACGCAAAAAATATAAAATGGCTGAATATAGAAATCATAACAATATAGAAAATATAGCAGGTTGTTTGATTTGTAATGAAAGTTGAATAAATTTACCTCTTGTAGACGAGTTCCATCTATTGTGTTGAATATCCTGACTAATGTACCTTTCACACTAGTGGTTGCAAGAAGGAAACCATCCAAAGTCAAGCTCAAGCAAGAAATATGGGAATCATGTGCACTGATGAATTTTGTCACCTTCAAGCCAAAGTGTTCAACACGAACTTGTCCTTGGTGTAGACCAGGGCAAGCCAAAACAGAGGTGTTTGAATGATGTGACAAACAACAAAGTCCTTTTGGATTAGCTATAGTCTCTATTTGATGGAGAAGCTTCAAATCATTCAAGTTATACACATATATCTTGTGTTCTAGAATAGCTACAATACGGTCTCGTCTCAATTTCACACCACGAACATCAGATCTAAAGGCAAATTCACCAATGCAACGGCCCTGGTGATCATCCCAGATAAGAACTTTGTTTGGTGGATACTGGGAATTGGCACCACCACCAACAAGAGCTAATATATTGCATCTAAAGAGCATTTCCACTATTCCAAAGCCCCCACTTTTAAGATCCCTTCTAAAAGTTTCCTTGAAAGGCTCACAATTGTAGATTCGAAAACCATGACTTGTGCCAGCAGCAAAACAGCCATAGTCTTGATTCCAAGACACTGAGAGCAGCTCAGTCTCCTCTGCTTCGTGTTGTTCCATTTCAGGTTGCCCCAAAGCAGACACAGGTGATTGTGAATTTTGAGACTCCAAAGAACCAAACTTTGATGGAGGATGATGTATTTCCCTTGAACTTGAGACTGCGGAACTCATGTTCAAATTTGAAAAAGAAGAAACTATAGCAATAAAAAATCATTCAAAGGGGATGGCCAACTTGCAAGTCTCCCAAATAGCTGCACATATGGGCAATTCCCCAGAAAGCAGATTAGCAAGTTATGACAAAAATGAAAAATTCCCAAAGTAGGGATAATCACATCATAATATCATAAAAGATTTTTTTAATGGTCTATCATAAAAGCATTGATAAGAGCACGTGACCATGTTAACAAAGAAAAATACGCACGGAAAATTAAAGAAATAGGGTTGATAAAAGGTGTCATAATGTAAAAGAGAATCAATGAAAATAAGCCACCATCACCACAATTATCGGCAACATTATACCAACTATTTGAGGTCAACTTAATCTGTATCTATACAATAACAACAACCAAGCTTTTATCCCACTAGGTGAGGTATGATTCGACTACATAAACCCTTTGTTTTCATTCCACTCCATCAAATAAGAACTCCCCAATTAGCTCAAACTATGCTAATAGACCCCCATAGTTTTAATTTGGAACCTATGTGAGATTTTACAAAATATAGACCAAACTATAATTGTAGGAAAACAATAAAGATTTATTAGTAGTTGGCTCTTAATTTTATTCCTTCACAATAAACACAAAGATGTATATCATACTTATTCTTATAAATAGATATCAATATATTCTTTCTCATTTATTTAACATCTTTTAGTTTTCGAAATAATATTAAACAGTCTACTGAAAAGAAAACTCCTTTATCTCTCATATATTTCCAAATATCTATTAGAATGTCATTCATTTCTACTATTTATATACTTTATCTTATTTAAAGGCTTCCAAACTTCAACATCACTAGTACACTGAATGTAAAAGCAATTTTTATTTCCTTTTTGGATGCTAATTTCACATAAATCCATCCTATTTACACAATTCTCATTGGAAAGCTTACAATAATCTATATCTATGCAGTATATATATACACATATGTGTGTGTACACTATAAAGAGAGTAAAGTAACACCATGGCTCTATATCATAAGCAAATATAGTTTGCTTATATATTTATTAAATTAAACATCCATGATTCTGGCATACTTCGTCAGAGCTGAATTTAAATCAACAAGAATTCAGAATCCATGCACAGCAACTATGGTAATCAGAGAGAGCACACACGGATGAATTGCTTGGAGCAGGTCAACTTAGCAAGGGTGTTCAATTTACTAGAATAAATAAAACTCATCCACCTCATCCAAAACATCCAAGAATAACCACCCATAACCTACAAAACTCATCCAAACCTGCAATGATTCATCAAAAATTCTATTTAGCCTATGCCTTACAACAACAACAACTAAGCCTTTATCCGCTTGTCTTAAACGCATTGTTGTCGGGTCCTAAATCTCGGATGAGAAATGTAAAGGGTTGTGTTAGGTAGTCAACAGCTAACGTAAAACTCATCGAATCAAACATGACATGAATCTTTTAAAAAATTTAGCCCATGCCGCATGCTTCAAAATTTCCAGTGCATGCAAAATGAGGTAAGGATGAGAAGCAGCCAAACACACCCTTTAAAAATCTGCTCATAATGCACAAATTATAGATTCTTCTTCAAATGCTACTATAGCTTAGTATCATAACTGGTGAAAACCAACAAAAAACTTGGGAAACAGCTCTAGAAGTCATAAACAAAGCTTCAGTTAGCAAGCAGATCAATCAGCAAAAACCACAAAGCATGAAATGACAAAAAATCTAGTACATTATTCTTTTGAAGAAAAATCAGATCTCAAGGCCAATCTCACGGAGAACGTCAAGATTGCAATACATGACTTACAGGAAGCCAATCCTAATCTTCTAATCAAGAAGACAAAGAACAATAAACCACAAATAAGAATCAATTAACTATCACCAAAGAACATAACACAGAAACTACGTCACTCAAATCCACCAAAAGAAGATCCGCGAACAGACCCTGACCAATGAATCGGGGAATCGTGCCACAGATTGACGAACTCCCTAAACAGGATCTGCCACGAGAATCTCCAAGCCAACACATCATTCATCAAACCCTAAATCCATCGGCATCAAAATCAACGAAGGAGAAGAACGGAAACAAGAGCAAGAAGGAACATGAGAGGAAGAAGAGTGGGGAAAGGAATCCGAAGAGATTACCGCAGAGACCCAGATCTTCCGCCCTCTTCCCTTCAATGAGTGAAGCGAATGATTCAGTACGATTGATTTTTATTTTTATTTTTATGTTTTTCACCGTATGGATTAGCACCTGAGACGTGGAAACGGTCTCGGAGAAGCGCCTGCTCCGCGCTCCTCCCCTTCATCCGCAACGGAAACGTAGCCCAGCAGCAAAGGAACCCCCCGAATTGCTAACATGCGCCGCCGCCCCTCGCGATGGAGAACGAGCTGGCTCTGGTATCAGGTTCCAATCTTTTTTTTTTTTTTTGATATTCGTTCCAATCATATTCATCAGAAAAATAATATATCTTTTTAAGTATTTAACATTTAAATTTTTAATATTATATATTAATTATTAAAATTATACCCATATTTAAATTTTTATATAATTTTAGTTATCAATACATAATATTACAAATTTAAATATTAAATATATAAAATAATCAGGTTTTAATAATTTTATGTAATTATGCCAAAAAAAACTTATAGCTCCCATAGCTATAATTAAAAAATTATAAATTATGCTTGAGATCTTGAGGCAGACTACTGTGCTCATATAGATCAATAAAATATTAAAATTACGCTCTAGATCCTAAATCCTAATAATATTAGTCATCTAAGTTTTATCTCACTCGTAAATTATTCAATTGGGTTCATCTTAACTTATCCTATCAAAAATTATAGTTAAAATTAACTTTTATTTAAAAAAAAAAATTATTCTTTTAATCAATTAATATATTTATATGCATAAAATATCTTAAAAAAATATATCTAAAGCTTAAATACATGTCATCATACAACTATTGAGCTGGTTATATGTTTTGATTTTATTACGAATAAGTTAACTTTATGCATAAGAAAATCGAGTTGATTTCAAATCAAATAAAATACAAGTGAGTTTTGAATATGTTTCAAGTGACGAATATAATAATAAAAATTAAGCAGAAAAAGTGAGATATAGGGCTCGTTTGGCTAAAGCTCAAAAATAAGCAAAATAATATTTTAATAATATTTTAAATTTATTATAAATTTTAATAATTTTATTTTACATACAATAAAAAAATTTAACTTAAAAATCAACTTTATTTCAGATCCAATATAAATTTAACTTTATTCATAACACCTCTAAATATTAAAATAAATTTTTTTTTTCATTAATTCTATAAAATAAAATATTTTTTTTATTATTTAAATTTAAAATCCAATCAAATAAACCCATAGAATTGAACCGAGGCCACCAATTACATAACTGTATAGTTAGAAACAACACAAAAGCATTCAAATCCAAAGCCTGTTCCTTTCATGAGATTGAATTTTTCTATTAAACTTTTCATTTTGTGATGAGTAAATTGCTAAGAGATCCTAATATGTTAAGTTAACTTTCTAATTAGTCCATAAACAAAATTAATGTCAACTAATTTTATCTATTTTATAATATATTTCAATTAGGTCTATTTCTTTACTCGTTATATATTGAAGGTAAAATTACTTTTTTTTTCACCCTCATAATATCTGCTCCAATGATGGTAAGGCAACATTTCATTGACAGTTATTTTTTTGAGAAAATATATTATTATATATTTATTATATAAAATAAAATTATTTTAATATTATAATCTGTAAATATGTGAAATAAAATGATTACTTTATTAAAAATTTGTAAAATGTAAAATAAGATTGCTTTTCATAACAAAATTTATGATAAATTGTATCTAGCTCTCTAAAAATGGAAGAACATTATAAATTGATCTTAATTCTTTAAAAATTTTAATTTAGGTCCCTAATATTATAAAAATATTATAATTTTGATCTTTCTTTGAGAATCTCATTATTTTCACTATTTTTTTATAAGAAATATAAAATTTAATTATTTTTAATTAGTTTAAATTATCTATATATTTTAAAAAGCCATTATAACTACCCATTCTTATTTTTCTTTAAAAATTTAAAATTTAATTTTTCTCATCTCTTATTATTTCTGTACTGAAAATTTAAAATTAAAAAAATAAATATTTTACATTCTAAAATGTTTTAAAATTAATAAATAAGAGTAATCTTATAGTATATTAGTAAAAAAATAGCAAATATATCTTAATTAGGATCAAAAATGTAGAGTTTTTGTAATCTTAGGAACCAAAATTAAAATTTTTAAATAACTAGGATCAATTTGCAGTGCCCCCAATTTTAGGTTCCCAGATGCAATTTATCCTAAAATTTATATGAAATGTTTAATAAATATAAAAATATTAAAATGAAGTGTTTTTTTAGAATATTTAAAAAGAAGTTTTGAGAGCTAATACTAAGGCTGGCTGCTTTATTTGGTTATACTTTATTTTTGAGATGATTTAGATTGTTTTGAGACTGAAGAGAAAAAAATTATTTTAAAATTATGATATAAATAAAATTATTTTATTATTAAAAATTATATTTGAAGTTAAATAAAATTAAATTTTTTATTGAATGATATGTAAGTTGTAAATTAATGATAATGTTTTAATATCTAATTTTTATATAATATAAAATTAACATAAAATATTAAGGAGAATGTACCAAGAAATTTTGGACATTATTTGGGTACTAACAAAACAAAGTAACATGAAGGCAATGATTTGGAAAATTTTAGTTTTCATCAAAATTATTAATGCACCATCAAAAGAGAAATGTGCCTTCACTTTTTGCAAAAAATCTTACAATAAAAAAGCCGATCAAAGTCCTACAAACGATAATTATTAAAACAAGAAAAAATAATAAAGTCAAAAGCCAAAGATCCTTTAATAAAAAACGCTCCATTGGCCTTTTCTTGGCGTAGTCTACCATTCACATGGCACTACTTGATTTTAAGTTTATTAGATCTGAGTCGAGCAAGAAAAGTGATCAAAAGATACATAAAGATGATTTTTTTTTATAAAACACCTATAAAAATGTTATTACCACTGATATCTTCTCCGAATCACAAGGATGGTTAGGCAAAGAAATACAAATTTTATACATACTACAACCCATGTCTTTGGTTATCATTAATCCCCATTTTGCTTAGGTATAAAAAAGGGAAAAGAATAACTAACTCCTCTCCTCTTTCTTCTATAAAAACTCGTGATGATTTTGTTTATTTTTACTTTTGCATTACAAATCCTTAGTAATTGTGCTTAAATTGCTAATATCGGTGTCATACTTTCTCATGAATACATTGGGATCCAAGCTAAAATCATTGTTCCCGTTAATTTACTTGCTCTTTGTTCTTGATGTTTATCTGTATGACTTAGTTAGCGTAATATCATATCAATAACTTGGTCATTGTATGAAGAATTTGCTTGTATGCTCTATTTCTTCATCATTATGGTGTATAAACAAGCCCTTGAAAATATTCTTTGCATCACCATCCCCATTGATCATTTTTCGCGAGTCCTCAACCATCCAATGCATAGGCGATAGAAAAGCATTTGAACACGCTCTCGATGACCCAAATCTGAATAGTGAGAGCCCACCTACAAGTGATTCGCACACTATTCAACTAAAGAGTACTTCATTAAATCCCTGAACAGTTGCCTCAAAATCTACTACTACCACACTTCCATCTAGGAAGGCTATTAACCTATTTTTTAATAATTATTTCTTCTTCATGACCAGATATTTGCCTTGAAGTGCCAGCCAGAGGTATATTATCTTATTAACCACATCAATATAGACATGTAGAATATTACACCATTCACATCGACTATTCTAGTGGTACTGAATCCTCAGAAATTTCAGGCGCCAAAATTCAATGATTACGATATTTATACGGTTCTAACAAAAGGACAAGTTAGGCCTTTGACCCAACATCAGCATTACAACAAGCCTCCTTTGCACAATGGCCCAACGGATAGCTGAAATTTAACTGAACAGCCTTTCTACTTTTGCTATATGAGTGATATTCTGTGTAATATAATGAATTATTAAAGGTTTACTTTGATGGCATGAAAATATATTAGAAACAAAGATATCAATTTAATTTCAATAAATATGCATATAATTCCTAATATTTGATTTGAATTATAAATTATAATTTTAGAGCTTAAGATTTAAAGTATAATGTGATTTTATTAAAAAATAATGCAAATTTTGTGATTTGTAAAATTTTATTGTGATTTATGTAAGATTTTATTTTAAATAGTAAAATATATAATATTTTGTAAATATTTTATTTATTTATGTAGATTTCGTTATGTAAAAATATAATTTTTTTATTATTTTATACTTTATGCAATGTTTATTCAAATATGTGAGCAATTTGGATGCTAATATATTAACCGTTTTCTTTAGGAGTTTAGTTAGCCATTTTGAAATATAACAATTGAAATTTAAATAAATCCATTGATTATTCAATATTAAAAAAAACTTAGGGTTTTTACATACAGAACATAAAATTTACACGAAATTACACATTTCACCATCAATTCGTAAATTTTACTACTATCACACCATATTCATTTAAATTTTACGCATTTCACATATTTCACATATTTCATATACTTTATAATATTATATATAAATTAAAATGCATAAATTCATTAATATTTAAATTCTAATATATATTTTAATTTTTTACTGTAAACAAATCAATTTTCTTACATCAATTAAAAATTATAGTCATGTGTATTTAAATTCGGCACCCTAATTGAAAATTTTAAATAGGATAAATAAATTAAAATACATAAATTCATAAATATTTAAATTGTTATTTATATAAATTAATTTATTTATAGTATTTAATTAATATATTAATAATATAGTTAAGATCAAGGCCAATTTAGAAATGTGAAATTCACCATCAAAGAATATAGTGTGAAATATGTGAAATGCGTAAAATTTAAAAGAATATGGTGTGATAGTGGTAATATTTATGAATTGATGATAAAATACGTAATTTCGTGTAAATTTCATGTCCTGTATATAAAAACCCCTAAAAACTTAAACCAAAATCAATCAACAGTTAACCAGGAATTCAATTAACCAAAATTTTCAATTGATTACTGCAATTATTACTTTTTTGGGATAATTACCTACATGCCACACTATTTAATTTTATTTATGTGTTACACATCCATTCTTAATTAATTACGCTATGCACACTCAAAACATTACAAAATCTTACATTCATACACTTGAGTTAAAATTCAGTCAAAATCTATTTGAAAAAAAATATTTCGTTAGTAAATCATTAAAATTATATTTTTACCCTTAATAGTATATATTTTTTCTTTTTCAATGCCACACTAAAGCGCTGATTTGTCTTAAAATCAATTCAAGTCACAGAAATCTCCTTTCCTTGCTATCATATATTTTAGGATTTTCACTCAAAATATATTTAAATATCTTTAAAATAATATGATAAACGATTCAGATTTTTTGTAACTTAACTATAGTTAAGTTATTGAAAAATTATGATTACTCATTATAATAGAAACAAATTAAAGTGTGTGTATGTAAGATTTTATAATATTTTGAACGTGCATAATATAATTAACTTATAATGAATAGATAATACATAAATAAAGTTAAATATTGTGGCATGTAAGTAATTATTCCTAATTTTTGACTGTACATTTATTATATTTTTCAAAACTTATTATCTAAATAATTTTATAAATAATTTTAAAAATTAATATATCATAAACAAAATTTCATTAATTTACTAAAATAATATTTGTAATAATGCTAAAAAAAAATTTTATCAATAATATTAATGAAATGTTCTACTGATATAATTTATACTAAAATTATAAAAATAGTATTATCTTTTACATAAAATAATAAATATTTATTAGTAAATTTATAAATTAATTAATAAAAATGTTATTTTAATTAGAAAATTTTAATGCTAACAGGTAAGTTTATAAAAAGATTTAAGTGAATAGGTGACTCCAACATTTTCATATACGTGTGCATGTGCAAATATACATAAGGGCCTGTTTATTTGTAAGATTTAAATTTAACAAGGTTAAAATTAAACTTAAATAAATATATTTTTTTATTGAAAGTTATGAATGATGTGAAATAAAAATAGTTATTATGCTGGGATATGTGAGGGATGTAATATAAAGTTAATTATTATATTGAGATATATGAGGGATGTGATATAAGTTAGTTATTATTATTATTTTTGGTAATGTGTGTAGGATGTGAAATAAAGTTAATTTTTAATATTAAATTTTATGTGTGATGTGATATACCTATTTAAAATTAAACTAAGTTAATTTTAAACTGTCAAATAAACATGAGCTTAATGTTAAATTGGAGGATAAATATTTAATTGAATATGAACATGAAAAATTATAAAAAAATGTCACTCAAATGTATGTATTATATTTGAGATAATATGCATGACAGGTCAACTTCAACGGAAAATTAAATGGAAGTTTAATATCAAGGAGAGATCTTAATCACAGGTTATAATCTTGCCTCGCTTTTTGTGTGCAATGAAGATTTTTTTTTTTTCATATTCGCATTAACTTGTTCATTATTTCTCCCATAAGCACTATTTTGTCTAGCCAATTCGCTCAAGTATCAGTATCTTCTTTCACATTAAATCAGAATTGAGCCGATCTAAATTGTAGTCAAATTAGAAAATCGGTTAATTATTGCGATTGGATATTCGACGTCCCTTAAAGTTATGTTTAAATAAAGCCATGTATATAAAATTTGAGATTTTTTTTAAAACAACGTGCGACTATTTTCTTGTAAGTCAAAACTTTATTTTTATGTTCATAAATTTATTTTATTATTTACAAAATTTAGTGAATTTTCTTAAAAAATATATCATTTTTTAGTAATTAACATAAAAATTTATTTTTTAATTATTATAAAATATTTACAAAAAATTTAAGTTTTATTTTTTATGAATATATTTTTAAAAAAATATATTTTAATTTTATTATTCAATTTTTTACAAGAAATTTGAGAAATTTGAAATTTCTCTAATTATTAATGTATTTTATGAAAATATCATCTCATTTTTGTTTAATAATTTTATAAAAAAATGGATATATCATTCACAATAAATTTAAAATTTATTAGAAAATTAGAATAATACTAAAATGAATAATTATATGAAAATTATTCGAATTATGTAATTTTTTAGAATTATAATATATAATATTTTTATATTTAGATGAGGTTTTGTTTTTTTTTAAATTTAAATAATTACGATTTCAGTCTATTGTGGTGCCCCATACTAATAACAACGCCATGTGCGGGTGAAATGAAGCGAGCGGCGGATCAGCGACTTCGTAGTTCGTTGGCTCAGTCAAGCTCGGTCATATGTCTCTCGGCGCTTTTGATCCGCAAAAACCGCGTAGCCCGCCACCGAGTTGTCTTCAGACCCACAGCATTTACAAAATTACGTTCTTGCCCTCACAAGCCACTAGCTGGAACCACGTATTAATCATAAGAACATTTGTCATGGCCACGGTTTCCCCCAATCGAGGGCATTTTCAGCATTCTACGTAAAATTTCCTGCATATCAACGAGTGACACGCGTACAATGTTGATTAGTTCAATTGCTTCGTGCAGCGATCCATGTGAACCCCACCGCGTTATCCGAAATCCTGCCTGCTGGACACGGTGACGTGGCACACCGCGCTCCGCTTCTTCTCTGCGCCAGGCGAGCAGTTTTCCTCCACACATTTCCGCGCCGGCGACTGCAGCTCCACCGCTATAAAAATTGTATTTTATAAAAAAAAATTTGATTAAAAAAATTAAAAAATTTAAAAACAGTTTTTATAAATTGCATTTGGTATTAAAAAATTGAAATTAATTACATGCTCCTACTTAAAGAATTTGAATTTGTTAACAATTGTAACTTAAATCAATTGAAAGAATTAAATAAAATGAATTAATTTTTAATCCAATCAAACTGGAGTAAAATGATGTATTATATGGCATTACCCTAATTCAAATCAACTGAAATATGCCAGAATATTAATTAATTTTTAACCAAATTATATTAAAATTATATTTGAGTGAAAGGATTCAATTATTTTTTAAAAAAAATTCAAGTGCAATAAGCTAAAGGAATTTTAACGACAAATAACTTTTGCATGACTCCTTAATGAACAAAAAATTTATTTGTAATGAGTATAAAATATCGGGAATGTGAGAGAATGATTCAAATTCTTGGCAACTGAACTAGTGAACTCAAATTTTATAATCTAATAAAAAAAACACAAATTTTATATAAATGCAATTATTTTAATAATTATAATTCACTTAAAAGAAAAAATAGGGTTAATATCGAAGCTCTAACTACATGAATATCAAATCTAACAAAATAAATTCCAATTAATTAGAAATTTTTTCAACTCGAGTTTCAAAGCTTCATGCTGTAACAAAATTGAAATCAACTCAATATTAGAGTTGTAAATGACTCGAGTTTGACTTAGTTAACATTATTTTGAGTTTTAACTTTTTTTTTTAATTTGAGTCAAATTTGAATTGAGTCGAGTTATAATTATTTTAGTTCGGAAAGTATTTCAAATTTTTTCAAGCTAAACAGCGAGCTTACACATTGAGTAAATTAAAATATGTTTCAAGTATTACAAACATTGTATATAATAATATTACTTAGGCCTGTTTGTTTGTAAGGTTAAATTTAATAAGATTAAAATTAATAGAGATATTTTTTTTATTAAAAATTATGAATAATATGAAGTACAGTTAGCTATTATGTTGAGGTGTGTGGGATGTGATATAAAGTTAGTTATTATGTTAGAATATATGAGGGATGTGAGATAAGTTAGTTATTATTTTAGTAATATATGTAAGATGTGAAATAAAGTTAATTTTTAATATTAAATTTTATGTATGATGTGATATACCTTATTAAAATTAAATCAGATTAATTTTAAATGGGCAAATAAATGAGATTTTAAAGGTAAATATGTATAAATAAATAAAAACTTAATTTCACAACCACTTATAATATGTGATATGTGCATTTATTATTTTATACATGTTACAATGTATGAATATATTATCTGAAAATGGTAATTTATAGATATTGATTCAGTTGTGTTAATTTTATTATAAGCATGCAAAATTGTGTTAATAAAATCAATTGAATTCAAATTGAACGAGTTTTGAATTTTTTTGTGAGACTTTTGAGTCTCAATAGTGAGTTTGAAAATGAGGTTTGACTAACTCCTTCAACTATAAATTAATGTTTTAAAACTTAATTGAAACTATTGAGCTTCGGATCAATTTCAATTAAAATCGATTTGAAAAAGCTACTAAGTTCTGATTTTAATTGAAAATTGGTAGTTACAGACGAGTTTCAGTAGAAACTACCAAAACTCATCCGAAACAGTCGAAACTCATTTTTTTCTAAAAAAATAATATTTAATAATTATTATTAATAAATTAAATTTAAATTTATAAAATTCAAAATAATTTATAAAAAAATTCAAACTAAACTATCAGAATTATTATAATTGCGGAGATTAATACTTTTATATTAAACTGAACTTAAAATCAAATTTTAAAATCTTGCTATAAACCAATGGTATGCCATTAATGTAAGGATTTTGCCCAACTTGCAAGGAAGAGCCACGGCGCCTGCTATGGAATATTTTTTTTCATTTTTTCCATTCTAATTAATTTTAAAATTTAACTAAAACTATCGAGTTTTGGATCAATTTCGATAAAAATTGATTTAAAAAAGCTACTAAATTTTAATTTCAACCGAAACTTCGTAGTTTAGAGCGAGTTTCAGTAGAAATTACCAAAACTCTTTAGAAACAGCTGAAACTTGTATTTTTTTTTAAAATAATATTTAATAATTATGATTAAGAAATTAAATTTATAAAATTTAAATAATTTATAAAAAAATTAAAACTGAACTATGAGAATTAATATAATTGTTGAGATTAATACTTTTATCTTATAGCTGAAACTAAAATTAAAATCTAATTTTAAAACCATGCTATAAACCAATTAGTTTTCTTAAGAATTCATTCTTCTCTTTTATTATTTAACATGTTTTTTTAATAATATTCTATTCTATTATTTAATATTCTTTTAGAAAAATTTGACATTTTTTAATATATTGTTCTAATTTTGAATTTTGTAAAATTTAAATTTTTTAATCTAATTATTAAATTAATTTTCTTTTATAAATATTTTTTATTATATTTATCATTATTATTATAAAGTTATATTTAATATTTATTAAATTATTGAGTTCAAACTACAATACAATTCAGTTGAACTTTAATTTTTGGTTTTTTCAATTTTGAGTTTAACTTAAATGCATTTATTATGAAAACGGAATTATACAGTTGACAAGTCTTGATCATGATATAATTAATTACGAATAAATCAATTTTTGTTTATTTTTTTTTAAAATACACTGGTAATTATAAGAAGATGACTTTTAATCTTATAATAATGAATAAAAAATTCTTAAATTTTATTTTTTATAATATGCACATAAATATTTAACTCCAATTTTCATAATTATTTTTTATTTAATATGTCATTATTATTATAAAATTATATTTAATATTTATTAAATTATTAAGTCAAAACTTCAATACAATTTAATTAAACTTTAAATTTTTTTTGGACCTGAGCTCAACCTAAATGTATTATTATGAAAATTTAATTGTATAATTGAAAAATCTTGATTATATATATATATATCATTGTTAATTATGACTAAATTAATTTTTATTTAAAAGATATTTTTTTGTAATATGTAAATAATTATGGAGAGATGACTTTAATTTTATAATTATAAATAAATAATTCTTAATCTTTTTTAAAGTAAATGCGCATAGATATTTAGGCTCTGTTTGGAATAAGGAAAAAAAAATTTGGTTGAATTTTTAGTTATTTTTGAAAAATGTGTATAATGTGAAATAAAGTAAGTTAGTTATATTAAAAATTATGTAGGATGTGAATTAAAGTTGATTGATTTATTGAGAATTGTGTTGGATGTGAAATAAAATAATTATTTAATGTTGAAATTTATGTGAGATGAAATATAAAATAATTTTTTAAATTTTTTTAAAATAAATTTAAAATTTTGACCATGACTAATTTTAGTCATGATTTTTAGCCCATTGCCAAACAGGGCCTTAGCTTCAATTTTTATCAAGATCATTTTGGCTTTCAAAATTCAAACATTAGTGTCAGCTAAAATTTACTTTCCCCTAGGCAAATATCTCACCAAGTTCTCACATGGCCACTGGCCAATTTGGATGAGGATATAATTGGGGATAATGAGTTGTCCCAACCTTAATTTTTATTTGTATTTAAACTAAAAAAAAATTATAAAAAGATATTCATAAATAAAAATAATGATAAAATAAACTCTCATACATATATCCTCACAACTCTCTTCCTCAAGATGGAGCATAAATATCATGTATGCCCATCTTGGTAACAATAAAAGAAGTAACAATAGAAGAAAATACTTGAGAGCTTAGACCTTTTGTGAGAATATCTGCCAATTGATCACATGAGCGAATGTATGATATACAAACCTCATTAACTTCTAGCTTTTCTTTGATAAAATGCCTATCAATCTCCACATGCTTAGTTTTATCATGTTGAATAGGATTATCTGCTATATCTATCGCAGCTTTGTTATCACAATAGAGCATAAGTGGGATTTGAGAGAAGAGACCAAGCTCAGATAAAAGAGTTTTAAGCCATAGCAATTCAGTGACTTCTAAAGACATAGATCGATATTCTGCCTCTGCGCTGGTTGCTTTTTGCTGCGCTATGTTACTAAGTTGCTGCCAATGAATATACAATAGCAAGAGGTTAATTTCCTATCATCTAATGATCCTGCCCAATCAGCATCAGTAAAGTATTCTACTTTCAAGTGACTATTTAGAGAAAATAGAATACCCCTACCTGGGCATCCTTTCAAATATCTCAAAATTTGTGTAACTACTTTCATATAAGAGTCTCGAGAATTATGCATATATCTACTAATTATACCCACAACATATGCTATGTCAGGCCTGGTGGAGATAGATAAAGAAGTCTTCCAATTATACCTGATTTCTCCGTTTGTCAATGGGTTCACCAACCTCTCCAACTAATTTGATATTTGATCAATTGAGAAAGATGCAGGTTTATAACCCAACATACCTGTATCAGATAATAAATTCAATACATACTTTCCTTGAGAGAAAAAAATCTCATATTTAGATCTAGCTACCTCAATACCCAAAAAATTTTTGAGCTCTCTCAAAATTTTCATTTCAAATTTTTGTGCCAACTTGATTTTCAAATTTGAGATCTCATCTGCAGCATCTCCAGTTACTATTATGTCATCTACATATACTATTAAGACCGCTATCTTCCCTTTGATATATTTAAAAAATAAGGTGTGATCAGTCATAGCAATCTTCCAATCACACGGGATATTAGAAAATTATAAATTTGAAAGAAAAACTTTGTACTCAGGAGATATAGTTTCATAAAATATATAATTAGAAATATCATAACAATAGCGACTAAGGAGATTAGTGGTTCTAAAAGCTTTACGATGAGCAATAGAAAAGTTTAAATTAGAAAAAGTAGACGGTGAAGGAAGAATATTATCAATTAAATGAGTGAGATCAGAGGTAGCAACAGTAGGGGCATCATGGAGATTCGACAAATGAGAGGCAACAACAATAGGGGCATCATGGAGATTCGGCAAATGTGCATTGGTCCCTTCAATTTCACCTCTCAAATATTGATTGTCTTCTTCATGATTAAGATGTGCATTGATCCCTTCAATTTCACCTCTCAAATATTGATTATCTTCTTCATGATGTGCATTGAAGGGTTGGTCCCTTCAATTTCACCTCCCAAATGTTGAATGTCTTCTTCATGATCAAGATGTGCATTGATCCGTTCAATTTCACCTCTCAAATATTGATTATCTTTTTCATGATCAAGAGACCCTACAGTCTCTTCAGTCTCTTCAACTCTCTCCCCCTCATGACTAGTGTGATCAACAGAATAGATAGAAGTGATAAGGAACTCATCAAGAACTCCAGGTCTTTCATGCTGATTGCCTTAATGTTCTTTCATATCATCCTGATTAGCATAATATGCTTGATGTTCTCTAAACACCATGTCCATGGAGACCAACATACGTCGCTCTGGAGGGTAATAACACTTATACCTTTTTTGGTTGACGAGTATCCAACAAATACACATTTCAATGCTCGAGGATCCAACTTTCCCACCATTGGATTATGATCTTTCACAAAACACATACAACCAAATACTTTGGGTGGAATAATGTAAGTTGTTTCTCCTTTCAGATACTCAAGGGGAGTCTTGAACTCTAAATTTCTTAAGGGCATCCGATTGATCAAATAGGCAGCCGTCAAGACTGCCTCTCCCCATAAGTACTTTATCATATTCATAGCAAATAGAAGTGATCTTGTCACTTCTAACAAATGTTTATTCTTCCTTTCAGCTTTCCCGTTCTGGTTAGGAATATCCACACAGATTGTTTGATAAATAATACCGTGGTCTCTCAAAAACTCTTGAAGCATTTTATTCATGTATTCGGTACCATTATCAGATCCTAATTCTCATCTCAAATTAATTCTCCATCATCCGAAAGGACTCAATAAATGATTGAGTCACCTCATCCTTATGTTTTAGCAAATAAATCCAAATAGTTCTACTATAACAATCAATAAATATTACAAATCATTTGTATCCAGATAAAGAAGTAGTGCTACAAGGACTCCACACATCAGAATGTACCAAATCAAAAGGTTTTTTACTTCTATTTTCAGAGAATGTATAGGTACTTCTGGTTAATTTTGCAAATTCACAAGCATCACATGCCAAATCTAACATTTTACTGAAAGTAGGAAAAAAGTTTAGATAACGCTACGGAAGATAAATGTCCTAGTCTGCGATAAAGTAACAAAGCTTCTCTACTTTTGTCCTTTGATGAAATAGATGCAGTCAACCCTATCTTCCTGCTGATCAGCTTATTATTGTTTAACAAATAAAGACCATTGCACATTTTACCAACTCCAATGATCTCCTCTGTTGTTAGCCTCTGCAAGATAAAATAAGAAGAAAAAAATATAATTTTACAATTTAGATCATTAGTAATAGAATTAATAGATAACAAGTTCGTAGGAAAACTAGGAACATGTAAAACAGAAGGAAGACTGAGAGGAGATGAGCATCTAACAACATCTTTACCAGTGACTAGGGTAAAGGAGCCATCAGCAATCCGAATCTTATCTTTACCTGAACAAGAAACATATGAAGTAAATATACTGGATATACTAGTCATATAATTTGTGGCACTAGAATCTATAATTCAAAGAGAACTAGATTCATAACTACTACTGAGACGTGCACTTGAGAGGTTACCTATTTCGGCAAGATATGAACTAGAGATAGTATGATCAGAAGGTGTAGAAATTGAACTCTTATTGGAGGATCCGATATCGGTAGACTCAAGTTTATTTAAGATGCGTCGAAAAGTCTGTAATACCTCAGCAGTCATAGCATTATCAGGATCAGTACAGTTCCCCTGATGCTCAGAGGTGATTGTGCAATCCGTAATCATGTGTAATATAAAAAGATAGTATTAAACAAACAAAAAATGATATTTATTTGTATACATGTTGCGGATAAGTCCACTCCATTTAAATGACATTTATATGTAATCTCCGCCAAGAGATACAACGATGCATGAAATATATCTACTCTTAGTGACCCGCACAACTGTTCAAACTTGAAACCTGACGATGACTATCGTCAATGCATGTCTAGATTTATTGCTCACTTAGTAACCAGCAATGCGAGCTCAAATTGATATGCGTCCAAGTGACATCATATCACAGGTCAATACAAAGTACAATATTAAAATTAGTTAACATGAAAGCATGAGAAGCTCGAAAGAAGGCCATTAAGGCTATATTTGGTGATTGAAAAGAATCATATAAAAATTTGTACCGATATTGCGAGTGTCTAACAACTAGAGGTGTGCAAACTATAGTTTAAACCGAAAAATTGAACCGAATCGTTTAAATTTAGCGCTTTGATTTGATTTAGAATCTAACGGTTTGGTGATGATTTGATATTTTGAGTATTTCAGTTAATTGATTTGGGTTCGGTTTCACATGTTTGGAAACCAAATCGACTGAATTAACCAATTATTAAATAACCCACATATAAATATGATTTTAGGGTTGGGTCGTTCAGTTGTATTATAGTAATTTTTACAGTATTGACTTTGAATTATTGAAGTGATAGTGTATATATATATTTTTGAGTTTTTATAGTGTATTTTTATGATAATTATTTAGTGTATTTTTTTTTCAGATGTGATAATTTGGATTAATTCTTATAGGAGAGACTGTCTGAAAATTTGAAAAAATATTTATCATTTTTGATAAATAAATGAAATTTTTGTTATGTAATTTTAATTATATTGTGATATTGATGCAATGATGTGTTGCAATTGCTTCTGAATTCTTTCACATTTTTGTTAGTTTATTTTGGTGATGCGATTGAGTTATTAAATTAAATTACTTATTGTGTTAAATTACTCTTATATTAAAGCTATTATCTAGATATTAATATAATAATATTTAATATCATTATAAGAAGGTTAAGAAAAATTTTGAGATAAAAAATATGATTTTAACCGAACCAAACCAAACCAAATCGATATTTATTTGGTTGATTTGGTTTCATTAAATTTAAAACCGAACTTAATTTTTTTTTTTTGGTTTGGTCACCAAACCAACCAATTAAACCGAATGCACAGGTCTACTAACAACAGTTATGCTTGGAACTGTTTATGAGATATAGAAATTTCAAGTAAATAGATTCGAACGTTTATTCTGGAATTTCGGTCCATCTATTGAAGAATGAAAATTCTGTCGGCTAGTGTTGAATATAGATGGGACGTTTATTCTAGACAAATATTATGATACTTTATTAATTATTGTAAGCATAAACGTTAATAATGGAGTTTTTTCATTTACATTTGCTACAATTGAGTCAGAATGTAATGATTTTTGAAAGTGGTTTCTAATTAGAATGCACGATATAATTAAGTCAGTACATACACGAAGAGATTTGTGTATTATTAGTGACAAACATTCTGGTTTACTGTACAGCTTAGCATCTATCTTATCTCGTGCTGCTCATCGATCTTATCTCCATCATATTAGAGAAAGTTTTAAGACATTACAGATTCTAGATATTCAGGCAGTTAGGATTCTCCATCATTCCTCTAGATCGTATCACAATAGGATGACCACTATCTGTAATATTTTTTTCCTGTTTTTTTCCCATAAGTCACGATGAAGATCTCAGATTTTTGAAGCATAACAAAAATTAATAAAAGAGAACTTTTTACAGTAAATCGCGACAACGCGAGTAAATGATGCTGCAACACCATAATAAGGAAAGGTATAACACTTACGCAGCAATGGTTGCACCTAGGAAGTGCAATCTTGATGATTGAAAATACATTGTGCTACAGTACACTGCTGAAACTGTTATGCCCATCAAAGATTGCTGGCATAAGCTAGTATGAACTAACTAAGGCTCTGTTTGGTAATAAGATAAAAAAGAAGATTTCGTTGAAATTTTTAGTGATTTTTGAAAAATGTGTATGATGTGAAATAAAGTAAGTTGGTTATATTAAAAATTGTGTATGATGTGAAATAAAGTTGATTGATTTATTGAGAATTGTGTTGGATGTGAAATAAAGTGATTGTTTAATGTTGGAATTTGTGTAAGATGAGATATAAAATAATTTTTTAAATTTTTTTAAAATAAATTTAAGATTTTGGCCATGGGTAATTTTAGCCATGATTTTTAGTCCATTGTCAAACAGGGCCTAACAGCCAAGAAAAAAATGATCAAAAAGAAGGAAGATCCATCATGGTGTGGCGAAAATGTAGATCAGCAAGAGTGCAACAAAAATTAGCATTGATTTTGTGCAAAATCTAGATTTGATGGCACAAATCTGGAAATGAATTGAAGGAAAGCTTAACTTGCTTGCAGTGTTGACATCACGGGACACACATCGCCAACGAGGAAGGCCACCTATGAAGCACGAGTACGATACGGCGATACGGATACGATACGATACGGATACGACGATACGCTAAACTTAAAAAAAGTAGGATACGGGTACGTCAGGCTACGGCTGTTATATTTATGTATAATATATCATATTCTCATATTTAAGATATAAATTTATAGTAAATTATAATAATTTATACATTTTGTTGTTATAATTTTCAAAATATCTTTAATTTTTTTTTTTNTCTCTGAGTCTTAACTAAATAAATAAACAAAATAAAAAAGATCAAAGTTCTATCATTTTCATAGTATGAGTTTGATTAAAGTAAAGAAAAAATGATCGGTGTCTAATAGAAGGAAAGATAATATAGTTGATATAGAAAAATTAGATTATACAGTTGCTTGCGAATACCAATTTTTTTTTCTATTGCCGAAACACTAGCGTGCATTAAGCATTTTGCAATCCCAATTGTGTGAGTTCAGTGTATCTCTCAATCTTATTATTTGAGTCTATGCGTGAGTTGTGTTTTATGTATAATATTTTTTTTATTTTTTATCGTAGGCTAGACCAACTGTTTCAATATTTTTTTCTTTAATTAGAAGTATCGGACAAGTATCGGGCAAGTATCGGGCGAGTATCGGATTTTTAAAAAATAAAAATAAAAATTGATACGCCACGTGGCGTATTGAATACGTATCGGTGGAGTATCAAGGAGTTTCGAGGAGTATCGGTATCCGATATGGATACGATACGGATACGTTAGTCTCCACGAAGTATCGGTGCTTCATAGAAGGCCACTAAGTGATGTGTTGCGGTCGCGGCGAGCGCTGCGGGCGCGGTGAGAGCGACGATCTTGCCCGAGGCTAGCACTGTGGGCACGAGCGCTGTGCTGACGAGCACTGCGGGAGTGGCGAGCTCGAGCGCGGCGAGCATCGGGCGCGGCGAGCGTGAATCGCGGATGAGGCGGCTGCTGTGTGGCTCTGATACCAAATTGGGGATAATGAGTTGCCCCAATCTTAATTTTCATTAGTATTTAAACTAAAGAGAACAATTACAAGAAGATATCCATAAATAAAAGAGGCATTTACATACATACCCCTTAAATCATCTTGAATTACATATTAAATCCCTCATTTTTTAATTTTATAATTTAACCCCCTAAATCATTCAAAAATAAAAACTAGTAGAATATATGTATTTGTAAATATATTTATAATATTTGTATATATATATTATTGGTAATAAACATCCAAATAATTATAAATCAGCAAAAAATATATTTTAAAAATCTTGAAAAAAACCTAAATATGTTATTTTTGGATAATTTAGGAGGTTAAGTTGTAAAATTAAAAAATAAAAAATTTAATATATAATTCAAGATGATTTAAAAGGTACGTATGTAATTCTCTCTAAATAAAAACAATGGTAAAATAAACTCTCATTCATATATCCTCACAACAGATATACAGGGAGAGAGAGGGAGGGAGGGAGGGAGAAGGAAGCACAATAAAGCTACATAGCATTCTCTCCACCGTCGCCAGAGACCACTCCATAGCTAATTCCATGGCCGCCTCTGCCGTCTCCGGCCACCGCCTGTCCGCCTCCATGGAGCGCACTAGCCAATGGTAAAACCTAACCAATCCGTACCACTCTCTTCCGGATCAAACCCTTTCCACATTTTTGTGTTACTAATTCTGTTCATTCCGATTTCTAGGGGTTTTTCAAAGGATATTCCGTCCGACATCATCATCCTGGTCGGCGAAGACATCTTTCGTCTTCACAAAGTAAGCTTAAGATCAGATTACGCTACAAAATGGTTCTGATTTAGCTTGCCTTTAATCTGATCAATATTCTTCCCCATTCAGTTCGCGCTGGTGAAGAAGAGCGGGTACATAAGGAGGAAGATCATGGAGTCGGATCGCCCGGATTTGGGAACGATGGAGCTGAAGGGGATTCCCGGTGGCCCAGAGGCGTTCGAGATGGCGGCGAAGTTCTGCTACGGTGTGAACTTCGAGATCTCCGTGCAAAACGTGGCAGCGCTGAGGTGCGCTGCGGAGTGGCTGGAGATGACACAGCGTTTCTGTGAAGGGAACCTCGCCGGCAGGGCGGACGAGTTCATCGCAAAGGCGGCCCTCCGAACGCTTCCCGGCGCCATCGCCGTTCTGAAGTCCTGCGAGGCGTTGCTCCCCTGCGCCGACGACCTCCAGATAGTGCATCGCTGCGTCGATTCCATTGGATCGAAGGTCTGCATCTCTCTCCTTTTCCTCTCCAGCCATCTCTGCCGCCGCAATCAGCCTCATTTTTTCTCGTTTTTACGAAATGGCTGAAAAATCTGCTCTTCTGTTGTCTAGGTTTGTAGCGAGGCGAATTCTCCAAGCCGCTCGCCGCCGGAATGGTGGGCTGCCGAGCTCGCGGCTGTTAAACCGGCTTTCTTCCAGAAGGTCTTCGCAGCCATGAAATCCTGCGGAGCTTCCCCCAAAACTCTCTCAACAGCTGTCGCCATATACGCTGCTAAGTCCCTCGCCGAACTAATCCCCTCCGCAGACGGAGGCGGCCGAGGACCTATTCCCGAAGCCTCCGCCTCAGCCGTCGACCGCTCCCGTCAGCGCGGCTTCCTCGAATCCCTCGTTGCTATTCTTCCTTCTGATCGCGATACTCCTCTTCCCGTTGGTTTCCTCTGCTGCCTCCTCCGCGCCGCTATCTTCCTAAACACCTCCACAGCCTCCCGGCGTGAGCTCGAGCGCCGGATCTCCGCAGCCCTTGACGAGGCCACGGTCGGCGATCTCATGACTGTTGCCTTCGATTACTCCGGCGAGTGCCTCAGTGATCTGGACAGCGTTCGCCGGGTCGTGGCCGGATTTGCCGAGCGCGAGGTCGGCGCAGCCGTCGCGCAGCGAACGGCGCGCACAGTAGACGCATTTGTGGCCGAGATCGCCACGGAGGAGGAACTGCCCGTCTCCAAGTTCGCCGGCATCGCCGGTGCGCTTCAGAAGTCCGCTCGCCGCTTCGACGACGACGTCTATCGCGCCGTCGACATCTATCTCAAGGTAACGTTTGCTTTGCCCTTCCTTTCCCAAGGTTGACATCGAGTTGGTTAATTTTGAGTTCAGCTCACTTAATATTTTAATTGTTAATTGATGCTCGATCCCAAATTAAATTGAACTAAAAAATGCATTGAATTTTATTCTGATCGGTTTGAATCATATAGCTTGTTTAGTTACTACATAGTTTTGATTAGGTGAAAGATTAAAATAATAGGAAATTTATATATGTCACACAATTTTTTTTTTTTTACAAATAGCATCCCCCAATGAAAATCTTTTCACGCTAACTTTCATGATAATTTATTACTTTAATCCGACTAGTATTAATACATGTAATTAACATTAAATCTAAGGGACGTTTGGTTTGAATGTTATTTTAATTTTATATTATGTTATATAGTCAAAATAATTATTTAGTTTTTATAAATAATCTTTTATAATATTATAGAATTATTAGTCAAAAGGTGCATCTAAATATCATGACATCGAGATTACATAATATAATATTATATACCTCTTTAGTCTTTTATTTAAAGGCTAAAATATATAGATGTAATTTAACCCTTAAATAAAATCTATCATTTATATTTTTTTACTTTTTTTGTCTATTCTTAAGATTTCTATTTTTTCATAATTTTATTATTATAAATCTTTTTGAAATAAGCTAAATGTAATCTTAACTAATATGTGTTTACCCTAATTGAGTTAAAAAAATAATAAATAAAAGTTAGTGTATAGGCTGCATGTAATTTTATATTTAAAATAGGAGATATCGCCTGTAAGTATTTGACTTAGAGGTGTTGTTTGTAATATTTGACTTAGGGAGTGTTATCTATAAAAAAGACTTATTTGAAAATAACATTTATAAATTTTTCTAAAATAATTTATTCATCATAAAAATATAAAAATAATATTATATTAATTTTTATTATATCTTACGTAATTTTTAATATAAAAAAATTATTTTTTTTCACATAATATATTATTTTCATTATATCAATCGATTTTATTTTACATCCTACTCTTATATAATCTTTTTAGCAGCTATATTTTACATATTTGTTTTTAAAAGAGATGCAATTTTTAATATAATTAATTTTATTTTAAATATTAAAAAAAATTATTTCTCATTACATGCATATTTCAAAGCAAGGGCAGTATTTTTATGGCATAGTCGATTTGATCTCTTTGCCAAACAAACTCTTAGATATATGTAAACATAAAAATATAAATAGGCCTCAGGCATATTTAACAAAATACATATATAAAAATATAAATATATACAAATAAAATGTAATTTTTAGAAATAGAGTCGAATATTCTTTTATATAAACCTCGAATAAGAGTTCATTACAATTGAAAATTTTAAACTTTCAAATTCAAAACCTGTCATTGAGTCAAACAATGAGGTGTTTAGTTGAAACAATATTTTAAGGGGATTTATTTTTAGATATTTATGTTCAAAATCTAGAAAAGCATATACTCAATTTTGTATTGTAAGGTATTCAGATGTTATATGTTTGGCACATATATTAAGTCTTGTCTACCGTTTTAAAGCAATTTTAATCTTGTTTTATCATTTTCATAATCATATGAGTTATGCATAATGTCTTATCTTAATCATCTTTAATTTTATGCAATTCTTCCTCTATTTGTGTTAGTACATATTGGGCTAGGTATGAGATTCTCATCGTCACTATTATGCTATGCGATTTCATCATCATAGTAACAAGAGTGATAGGTGGTGCCATTAATTTCGCTTGGAGAAGAATGTTAGATTTATTCTCAAAAGATAGATTTGAGAGGTTTTCTTTTTTAATCTTGGTGTTGAACTTGTCAATTATTTTAAGATATATAGAAATCTTACATGTTGTCATATCTTATGAGTAGAACAATAGAAGGTTGATGTGATAAGAATGATGCTCTAGAGTGTTGGAAGAATACATAAAGAATTATCCCATATTAAAACCCAACAGTAAGTTGTGACATTGATATTATTATGTACCAGCGTAAGTTTTTTAGCTGATAAGTGTTCATTCACTTGTTGAGCCCAAGTATATTTCTCTTTAATAAATGAAATTAAAGATAATGGTTGGACTAGTTTATTGTACTTCCATGGTTTTCAATAATTTTTATCACAATTAAGAAATTCTAAGTGTGCGTGATTCCTGGTGTCTCTCTCTTGATTGTTGAGTGTTAGATGTACAAGCACATTATTGGTTAAAATGATCATTTAGAGAAGGAATGATTAATGTAGATGGATTATAATGTGGGGGAGATTATTAGAAGTACATATGGGATATTAAATAAGCTGTAGTGTCGATATACAAGAATGACACTTGTGAGGATCTAGGATTGAAGAGGGTAGGGAGTAATTGCCGTCAGGTGATGTTCATATAATTGAATCAGAATTACTTTGATAAAAAGAGGCTTTTGGCAAACTTCTAAGTGGAGGAACACAAGAATGGATCATACTATATCAGAAAGGGAGATGAATTCCTGAGTTGCATAAGTAAATAGTATAATTCTAATATATAAATGTGTCTTTTGGAGGAAATCCATAAAGCCAATAATAGGAAATTTCGTGATTAAGTGTGTTAAGCTGGAGTAGTACCGGAATAGATGACCTCTTAGGAAGACTCAAGCCACACAATTCTCTCAAGGCAAATTAAATAATACTTCTATATTTAGATTATAGGATCTTACACTTATCCATAAGCTTAAGCTTTAAAGTTAGTGACTGTCCATTTACTTGTGTATTGGGCCAAACTTGATCTCCTAGTATCTCTTTTCTAACATAGAGAATACTTTAGAGAATGCAAAAATCTATAAAGAAATGAAAGGCAACATATGTAGAGATGGAATAGGATAACTCACCTTTAAGTAGGCTAGCTAGTTCTTTTTCAAGCAATCATAGCCAAGCAACATTCTTCTTATTGAACGAGCCTTCAGTAATAGTGCATTTCTCACTTGACGATTCAAGTTTTCATATGTTCAAACAAATCACTAGAAAGGTGAGTTATCGTCTGTTTTAACCTATCCTATGTTGACTCACAGTTTTGACATTCATGAGGTACTTGAACATCTTAACTTTTATGCAACTGATCTAACATATATAGAAAAGGAACTCCCTCTCTACTTTTTGACGTGAGCTTGTCCATTTTTATGCTCTTAGATAATTCTTTTTGTAATCTTTGACCAAAAGGTTACAAGAAGTTGCTCCTTTTGCAATTAGTGACTCCATTATCAAGGAGTGCCACTTTGGAAATCACTCCTCACTTCCGTCGGTCTCTAACGTGAAAATCTCATTAGTTTCTATTTCGTTCGTTTCCTTTTGTCTTTGACATTATAGGCCCAACATCTTTCTCCTAGTTCATCTTTGAGGGAGGTTGACTGTAATGTCATTATAGCATGACCAAGTCTTCATATTTGTGTACTTCTCACAGTGGCCCATCACATATAGAGTCTCACGATTTTGTCCCTCAGAAGGCGACTTGATATCTTATAGTCATGATTTTACAGTTATAGAACCACTTTCTAAGATAACAATTGATCCATGTACCCTTCTGCTTAGAACTCGAAGCCTGCCTAAGCCGCTCCTTATCTTAGTTCTCAAGGAACACCACCTCATCAAGCACTACCCATCCTTTGTAGTTCCAGATATTACAAATATATGTTTGAAAATTTCTCTATTAAATATGGTAGAGGTGGAACCTACTTAATTTGGTTGAACGAAGAAATATATTAATTATGCATGGATCATAGAAAGGAGTATATTTCATAAATGATTATTTAAGGTCGGGTTAATGAAACTCCTTTACTGGAGCTGAAAAAACCTTCTTCTCAAGAATCAGACTCACCATATGGGATAGGAGGATGCTCTATTTTGGCTAAAGATGGATAAGAAAACAATCTAAATATAACAAAAAATGAAAATTGTCAGTAAACCAAGGATATCAAAAACAATTAGATGCTATCAATGTAAAAAGTTTTGGGTTATATCCAAAGGAATTTTGGATCACAGTAAAAAGAAGGAAAAATTGTAGAAAGTTGTGGTCCTTCTCAATATGATGATTGGGGGAGATCATAGCAAATTCTTTCTCATTGGAGATCCGTCTAAGTTTGCAGTATATATTTATTTTTAGATTTATTAAGACAAGATGATTAGATTCTAAGGTACTCTTCCATGACTTATAGTTTCACTTTAATCTCATTTTTATTCTTGTTAATTAGAAGAATATCATCTGCAAAAGATATACATCAAAATTTTTTTCTTAAATATGTCCAGTCAGGAACTTCATAATCAATACAAAGAGATATAGACTATAAACATGCACAAAGTTAGGAACTACCAGACTCTATGATATTAATAGCTATCATTTCATACAAAATTAGTGAAAGGTGGTCATCTCACAGTAAATTGTGTCGAATATTTTTTCAGTGTGAAAAGAATTTATTCTTTGTAGCTAATCTAATTCAAATGTTTGCTTTGGCCTAAAACAACGTAAAGTTTCTTAGCGAGGGCAAGAAATATAAATAAGTGTCTGCAAGAGAGTTAAAGACATATTTATGCTTTATGCAACTAATGAGCACAAATGATGGAGCCTTGAAATGGGCATGCTAGACCTGGCTTTATGCATATGGACATGTTTAAGAGTTATGGTGATGAAGAACCTTGTTCTTGGGTTTTCGAGGCACATCAATCATGCATCTGAGAGGTTTATGTCAACTTTTGGAGCTTATTCATAGTGATTGATGGGCTCTACTTAAACACCTTCATATTTTGATTGATTCTTCGTACATGTACGATTTCACATGACCTTCATGGTCATACTTTGTGAACAAAAAATCATAATTTTTTGAAAGTTCAAAGAATTAAAAGAGATTATTAAAGGTGTTCATACGAAGATTAAGAAGTTTCATGCCAATAATGAAGGGTATATTCACCTTTCTTGAGTTCCTTTTACCATAGAAAATATAAAATTACAAGAAAAATTTTATGTGCGATTATACCGTAACAATATCTTGCAGCATAAAAGAAAATTAATCTTGTGAGATTTGTGGAAGTTGGCTTATTGTCCAAGGTCTTATGGGCGAAAGTAGTGACATCACAAGCTTTTTGATTAATCGGGTATATACCTTTCTCGAAGTTCAATTAATATGAAATCTCCTTATGAATTGTTTGGAGAGAAGCCATATGTGAAGCACTTTAAGTTCACATCACAATCCCCAAAAAGAAGCAAGATGCAAAGAAGTGAAGTTTCACTGAAAATGAAGAGAGAAATAAAGGGTGAAGTGATCAGATCTAAAACTCACAAGCTTGTTGCTTCTTGGGATGTTGTCTATGATGAAGTTTCTTCCTTATTCTCTCCTCAATATGTTATTTTTGATATCAGTGGCAATGATTGTGTTATTCAAGAATCTAAGACGGTGCATTCTCCTACTTCTCCCATATCATCTTCTTCGTTGATGGATCAAGCAAAATGTGAGGGAGGGCAATTTTTTTATACATGATGAACAAAGGAAGATAGAGAGTGGTTGAATAAATTGACGAATCATGAACCGCCTCAAAGGTCTTCTAAGAAAATTGTCAAACATGCTTGATATAGAGATGAAAACACGGTAGGCATATCTCCATGTTTCTGTCTCTTATACATTGATTTCTCGTTGTTTAGGCTTTTGGCCCAAATGGGTTAATTCTTGTGCGTGAGATGCACAAAAGTCATGTGGTAATGATATACTAAGAAAAATATCTAGGAGTTTAAGGTGGGTCCAATACACAAATGAATGAATAACTCATTAAACAAAAAGTCTAAACTAGTAAGCTGGGTCACCACGTATATGTTAACATAAGACTTACTATCTAGCTTTCAATATGAAACAATTGATCAGAGATCTACTCCAAGATTAAGCCTTGTTTACCATTTTCGAGCTATATATAAACATTGTATACCTTTTGAAGTTATCTTAACTTTGTTATATCCTGATTCAAAAAAACAAAAACTTTGTTGTGTCATTTTTATAGTTCTATATAACATGCAGAATATAATCTAGTTACAATCCTTCATATCATTAGTTGAATTTGAAATCCAAAATTATCTTTTTCTATAATTATTATTCCATTTGTGGGAGTATATCTTGGACTTATGGGAGCCCGATTCTTACTATTTTGTAAAATTATTTTTCCACATGAGACTTGTTTAATTAAAAATATTGAATTTCAATCAACATATATTATTAAATTTCTAGTCATCAACTGACCTAAAAGCTTAACCTGATAGGAATTGGCTTAGTAAGTTTTTATATTCTTGTATGTCTTTTCATACTTAAACTTTTTTGCTTTGCAGTATGAATATATACAATATACATTTTTTTTTTAATTTTAACTTTACATAGGAAATAATTAAGTCATAAAGTTTGTCTTGACTCTGTTTGACAACCAACTTAAAAAAATAGTTTATTTTAGTCATAATTAAAATTTTAAATTTATTTTTTAAAAAATTTAAAAATTATTTTATATTTCATCCAACATAAATTCCAACATTAAACAATCACTTTATTTCACATCCAACATAATATTTAATATAACTAACTTACTTTATTTCATATCATACATATTTTTCTAAAAATTTTCACAAATTTTTTTATCAAATTATTATTTTTTTCTCGAACCAAACAGAGCCGACATATAGATTAAGTATCTCATTTCTAACCAAACTATAAGTTTAAGATAATATTGGTCAAGAATATTAAGATATATTTTTACACTAATTTTCCTATTCTTGATGACGCGCATTCTAGCAGAAAAGCCGCCTACGTGCTAACAAGCGCATGCCTGTATTTCCAGGCGCATCCAGGCTTGGACGAGATTGAGAGGGAGAAAGCTTGCAGCGTGATGAACCCGCTAAGGCTGTCCTACGAGGCGCGACTGCACGCGTCGCAGAACAAGCGGCTCCCGGTGCAAGTCGTGCTGCACGCGCTGTACTACGACCAGCTCAATCTGCGAGGCGGCGCCGCCGCCGCCGCCTCCGGCGAGGCTCCGGCTTGCGGAAGAGGGCAGCGCGGGGAGGACGCTCTGGCGAAGGAGAACGAGGCCCTGCGGTCGGAGCTGGCGCGGATGAGGCTTTACTTGTCGGACGTGCAGAGTACTCAGGGCAGCAAAGGGAAGGCGGTGGCGCCGGCGGCCGCTCCGACGGCAGGTAAGAAGACGACGTTCTTGTCTTCGGTGTCGAAGAAGCTGGGAAAGCTCAACCCCTTCCGGCATGGTACGAAGGACACGTCGAATATCGAGGATGGAGACCGGGTGGATTTGGCAAGACCGAGAAGGAGGAGGTTCTCTATTTCTTAATGTATTTCTTTATATATACATATATATAATTATATATAGGGTAAATTACATTCAGGTCTCTGAATTTAAAGTTTAATAATAAACAGTTTTACAATATAATATCGAAGTCCCTAAATTTTAATAAATTATCAAATAGGTTTTTTTTATTTTTTATTATTAAATTTTTTTAAAATTACCATTATACCTCCCTCTCTCTCCTCCCGATCCCGGCGCACGCGCGAGGTCGCGAGGCCTGTGCTCACGCATGTGCGGGGATCGGGAGGAGAGGAAGGAGGAGGGGTATAATAGTAATTTTAAAAAAAGTTTAATAATAAAAAATAAAAAAAACTCATGTAATAATTTATTAAAACTCAAGAACCGATATTATAATTTTAAAAATATGAATCTGTGTGTTATTAAACTTTAAATTTAGAGATCTGAACGTAATTTATCCATATATATATGATTTGAGTGATTATTGTTTGTGGTATAATATTGTATATATTTTCTACAGTTTGATCGAGCTTGGGGATTGAATCCATTTGGATATTCTTTCTAGCATGAAAATTTATGTTTGTTTCTAATTCTAAGGTATTCGATTTGCTATTATTGTGCAATTTAGAAAATTTAGTTATTTAATTTTACAATATGTTTCTATAACAATAATATTTTTCACAAAATTGTTATTTTAAAAATACATTTTGATATTATTCTAAATTAAGTGACATTAAAGATCATTTTGATCATAATAACCATTAAAATGATAATAATTTTTTTTTTTTTTGCATTAATTTTAACATAAAAAAATTAATTTATATTATATATTCTATAGAATTCGTGTCAATCAATATAGTTTTATATTTTACATAATTTTTATATAATTAATTAATTTTATCTTTTATTAAACATAAATTTTAAAAAAATTACAATTTTTTTTGCAAATTTTTTCTTCTAACTATGCACTTGTAATATATTTGATAACAAGTAGAAAATAGATGTTGACGTGGGAAACAGGGGGTCCCAGAAGAGAGGAAAATGGAAAGTCCCGAGAGACGGCAGCGCACAGTGAGTTAAGCCTGTTGAGATGAGAATAATATGCATCCAGAATAGCACGCAGGTGTTTAAGGTGGTTCAGGGAAGAAATCTCCTATGTCCACTTGGACGAGCTCGAAATATCACTATATCTCAAAGAGGAGGCCGCTTAGGCTAAGTACAGATATGACCAGAGCTCAGAAAGAAAAGGGGCTCCCCTGTATAGAGGGAGGAAATGAAGAAGAAGATCTCTGTGCGACTCGTCCTTCTTGGTTCTTCCCCCTTCTCTTCCTTGAAGCTCTCTTCAAGGATATTTATAGGGCGCAATGTTAACTTCCCGGAGTGGGATGCACGTTTGGAGTTGAGCCTATGCTGGCGGTCTCACCTCTATCGGTCTTGGAGAAGGTCGGTAGTAGTGGGTGAAGCAAGTGACTTCTTTGTATTCGTGCCTTATGGGAACTTGCAGCGAGTGGTGGGAGCCCGCGCTGTCAGGATATTCTGAAGGAATCCGGCGAAACATCGTGGACGATGGTATGCACGTTTAAATCATCGTATCCGATGATTGGCAGTGCTGTAGCTGTAATCTCGTGGCTGATGTTTGGTGGCTCGACCAAACCTCATGGCCGATGATTGGAGTTCCAATGCCTTCAAGAGAAAGAACTTGGTTAGCGAAATATCATACTAAATATTTGCCACTTGTACGACTGTGATGCAGCGCTGGAGCCACATGTTAACAATAGATACGATGATTTTCTAAGTGAGAAATTTGAAATAATAAAAATGAATTAACAGTAGGTTGCATTTAATCCAAAAATCTCAAATAATTTTTTTTTAAAAAAATTAGAATTGTTATTAGAAATAATTAATTGCAGATTGGAATCGCATTTTGATTAATTAATATATCACTTTTCTAACATCCAATTACACACTGTATCTTAATTTTAAAAAATCATTTAACACTTATGATATGTAGACATTTAGTATTACCTTAAATATCATTTACATTTTTACATTAAATATTTATAAAAATAATATTGAAAGTATGATAGCTAATTAGGTAGTATACTAGATAGTATACAAGTAATATTAAAGATTTGAATAATATTTTTATAAAATATTAAATAATATATAATTTAATGTTTTAAATGATTTACTAATAAAAGGTGATATACTATACATACAAAGCTAATTATAAGCTCTAACTTTTAAGTGATCAGCCTCAAAGATTCACTTATTTAGCCAATACTCATTTATAGATTCTAAGCTCATATTCATTGCATGCACATGTAATATAAGCGAAGAAGATTCCTTTGATAATCCTAAAGGCCACGGCTATAATTGAATCTTAATAGCCTCTAATAATTATCGTAGCACCACACCTTTCGCACTTCTTTCAAACTAAAATATCAATTGATTTTCATGAAGTCGTGAGTACCAATATTAAAAAGCGCAAGATTTAGTTTTGCAGATTAATTTTTTTCCTTTCTCACTACTCTCTTGAATGCTGACATAGTTATTTAAAGTTTTGTTTGCTTCCAACAATGTTTGAGCTATTGAAAAGGAGTACCTTCAAATAATAGTTAATTACAATACATCCATATACTATAGCTAATTATACTAAACACTTTCTTGCCCATGTAGCATGCAACAAAGGTTTATTTATGATTCACTCCCGAATTTTAGCAATCTTTCCCATAGAGTCGACACTTGCCAAACTTCATTTCTGGTCGCAATAAGTCACTACTCGATGGCATAACCCTAAACTTCCAGCAGCCCCCAACTCTTTATTGTTTCGATTAGAACTTGATTTGGGACAATTTCTTGACTGAGATAAAAACATAATCATTAGAAAAAAAAACACAAATTGAAATATAACTTCAAAATATCATTATTTGATGTAGCCCTATTGGTCAAAAATGAACGTTGGATGTTACGCAAGTTTAAGCATTTTAATCTCGATTTCAAATAAAATATCAAATTTAAAGTAGATTTTCAGTAAATTTGATTTTCAAGTTGGATTATCAGATTAAATTCTTGAACTAATTTTCTATTAAAATATAAACTCTGCTTTGTGGATTCTTGAAAAAAAAAAAAAAACAAAAACAAAACCAGTCAATTGAAAATGTTTACCGAAATTTTTCAAACTTGAGGGCTCCACGTTAATAATAAAAATCAAAATATCGTTTAGCTCATCCAATTTGATGGGCTTCTTTCGGTTTAATAATCCATCGTTGCTTTAGTTGACCCATAATTAATTTTTTGGTAAACCAACCTACCTACCTACCGTGATTGGGGATTTTCTAATACATAATAGGATCCGTTTGTTTAGGAATTTAAAATTAATCTGGTTTAATTTTAACCAAGCATATTACATCACATATAAAATTTAATATTAAAAATTAAATTTATTTCACATCCTATATATATTACTAAAATAATAACTAACTTATATCACATCCCTCACATATTCTAATATAATAACTAACTTTATATCACATCCCTCACATATCCCAACATAATAACTAACTTTATTTCACATCATTCACAATTTTCAATAAAAAAATATCTCTACCCAAATTTAATTTTAATCTTCTTAAATTTAACCTTACAAACAAACACACCAATAGAAATAATAACTATATTGATACTTTAAAAAAAATATGAATAATTACGTACATAACACTCCATATTATCATAATTACATGATTACATTCATTTTTAAAAAATTACACAGCAGCTTTAGAAAAAATGCGTGAGGTGTAAGAAAAGAGTATGAAGTATAATTTTTAGGTGTGTGACGTGTAATTTTTAAAAAGAAATATTTGGTATATAAATACGGTGATATGAAGTATTATGTATGTAAATGTCACAATTCTTGCTCACTTATCACTACACCTGAGGGTCAATGGAGCAGCTTTTGTATACTTTTCGTTATATTTAAGTAATATAATGTGTTATTTTCAGGGAACACTCTAGCACAATTTCTTAAAAGATTTATTTTATGTTTGTTCGATAAATTTTATATTAGTTGATGATTAACTAATGTAATCCTTCAAGTTTCTCATCCGAGCTTGGGATCCAGCAGTGGTGCATTAACTTCAAGAGAGTTTGAATCACAAAAATAAAAAAACTTCAAGAGCTTAATTATAGAAATTCAAAATTTTTTAAGAAATCAAACTTCATGCACTGGTATGAGAAAAATTTTATCACTGCAGGACCTATATGCAATTTATCCTTCAAAATAAGTAATAATAATAGTATAAATAGTAAGTGCCAAAAAGGACTCAGTTCCCTCCCAGCCTCCCTTTGCCTAGATCTGGGAGACCTCTTTGCCGCTCTCTCGCTAGTTACACTTCCGGAATTTGTGAGCCGTGCTCCGCTTAGGTCAGATCGGCTTTTGGGGAGTGATCGGATCTCACCCGAGGAGGCGCAGCGTCGCCGTTGTTGGACCGCTACGGATGCCGGCGCGCAGAACGGTGCTGATCGGTTCTTTTTGAATCTTTCGTTTATTTTCAGGGATCAGGGATTAGCTTTTCCCGCTGTTGGTTTTCGTTTTTGTTTCCTGTTTAATGATGCCAGTAGTCTTGTATGGAAGTAGGGGAGCTAACCGTGTTGAGCATGTGATCTGTTATAAGGTTGGATCTTGTTTCAACCTTTTTCGCTTTGCCGGAGATTGGCGGTTTATTTATGTCGGTTGTTGTGCTATCTTTGATAGGCTTTCTTGAAATTTGTTGAATATTTGGATTTAATGCTGATTTGGAAGTGTCTGATTCACTGGTTTTTAGTAATCGATATTTTACTAGAAAAGCTTTACCTCTTAAGTTTTTCGTTTCTTTAAAAAATCAATGTGTTATTGGAAAACTTTTTATTTGTGTGGCTAATGCTTAGCGGGCTGTTGTTTCAGGGTTGATCAAGAATAAATTGGTTAGATCAGCGGCAATAGCAGGCGGGATCAAGATGAATGACTTGCTAGAAGTTGATTTGGGAAAGCATGATTATGATTGGTAACCTTCATGATAAGATCTAATTATTTGGAATAGCCAACAAATTCTCTTTCAATCTACTCTAGGAACACTGATCCCCTGTTATATTGAGCCAATCTTGGGGCTATTTCCTTCTGTTTTTGCCTTCTTTGGTCTGATATATTCTGCCTACTATCTTATTTTTAATGTTGATCAACTCATGTTCTTTATGAAGTTCAGGTTTTACTATCAGTTGATCAGATAATTCTTTTTTTATGATGTTTACCAAATCAATGGCCATTCTGTAGTGCTTTAATCGGTAGAACTTGCTTCTGTTGGTTCTTCAGTAGGATACTGGCTGCAATGAAATGTGATGCATATCCAAATTTGGTTGCAAGTAGAAATTGCATTTGCTAAGGTTTTAGGACAGCAGGAGAGGGGTGAGTGGAGTGATGAAGATCAAATACAGCTGCGATGGAATACTATGTTTGATTTTATTTGTAATAGTTATTGTTGAGGTTGAAACTCCTGCCCTTTTGTAGGGCACTTATTGGATCGGTTCTATCTGGAATTGATCTGATAAGAACTGGTTTGGCCTAGAACTGGTTGAACCAGACCAATTTCATCCGGTTTTGGGGAGCAGAACTAGGCCAGCACGGTTCTACGCGTGCAGGACCAAGAACCGGTCCGGATTATGTTTTGAAACTCGATCATTTTTTTTTCCTCTCGGTGAGAATCTTAACGAAATTTTAAAACTTGATCTCGATCTCTCTAGAAACATGATCCTAGTCTTGAGGCTATTGGAGATGTTGGCACTGGCACTGGCCCGTCAACTCAATCTTTAGGAATTTTCAACATTGTTCGGTACAAACGCAATAAGATATGAAAATATTTTGAATTACAAATTAAACCTAATAACATTCTGGAGAGCCCTGGGTATGTTGTTGTTTGAAAATTTTTGTAGGGCACTTATTGGATCGGTTCTACCTGGAATTGATCTAATAAGAACTGGTTTGGCCTAGAACTGGTTGAACCAGACCAATTTCATCCGATTTTGGGGAGCAGAACTAGGCCAGCACGGTTCTACGCGTGCAGACCAGGAACCGGTCCGGATTATGTTTTGAAACTCGATCATTTTTTTTTCCTCTCGGTGAGAATCTTAACGAAATTTCAAAACTTGATGTCGATCTCTCTAGAAACATGATCCTAGTCTTGAGGCTATTGGAGATGTTGGCACTGACACTGGCCCGTCAACTCAATTTTTAGGAATTTTCAACATTGCTCGGTCCAAATGCAATAAGATATGGAAATATTTTGAATTACAAATTAAATCTCATAACATTCTGGAGAGCCCTGAGTATGTTGTTGTTTGAAAAATTTTGCAAAAATTGGTACTTGTATAAATAGGGTAGTACAAGTGGTGAGATTGGTACATTTAAGAAGCACCTGGTTAGATTTCACAAATTTGATAAAAAAAACTTACTAACTCACTGCCCTATTCATTTAGGAATGATAAGACATGTTGAGTTTTAGGCCTCGTTTGGTTCGAGCTTTTTTTTTGAACAAGAGAAAAGAAATATTTTATTTTTTAAGTTTAATGAGAGAGAAATTTATTTTAATATTAGAAAGTGTGTAAAATGTGAAATACTTTAAATTCTAATATTCATATTTGCATTAAATGTGAAATAAAGTTGATTTTTATAGTTGAAATTTGTGTTGGGCAAAAAAAATAGCTCCAACCAAACGAGGCATTAGTTTGATTCTTTGTTCTAATTGAAACAACTCTTCACAATATGTAAAAGTAAGATTTTTTAGAATATATTATTTAGTATTTATAACCTTAATACAATTGTATTTTTAGGCATACACTTAAAAGAGATTACACATCAATATATAAAGAATACAAAAACTTTCTCATTCAACATCTCACTAATATTACTTGTATGGTTAGTTTAACTTCTGATATTTGGACTAGCATTACTTGGAGAATTACCTAGTATGTTTAAGTGTCATTGGATTAACGAACAATGGGGAATGCAAAAATGCATGTTATCATTTGATCTATAAGATGAAGCTCATACAGGTTTCATTTATTTTTCTTATATTCAAAATATTTGTAAAATTTACTGCATAAAAATAAAATAATACTATGCAGTTAGTTTTTTCTAGCTTTTTTTAAAACTTATCTTTATAAATCTCCTTTTCATATTAGATGTGCATGTCGTATCATAAACTTGTGTTTTCTCTGCTTTTAATACAAAGTATTTTATTGATAAAATTAAGCATGTTGCGAAATAAATTTTGTTGAATTTGAATGTTAGATGTGAATGAAAATATGTTTGTGTAAGTACAAGAAAAACTTGTATAAATTTTTTTTTATCTTTTGAAACTGGATAGAATTTTCATCACTTAATTGAATCGGTTTTACTGTATTACTATTTTTTTACTATTTTTTATAATTCATACAAAATTAATCATGATCTTCAATTGTGTTCTTATTATTGAATTTCTTAAAGAAAATTTTTGAGTTATTATCATTCTTTAAAGAGGCTATTGAAAGATCTTTTAGGGTGTTATTACCCAACGTAAGGTTGAGATAATGTTTGATTTATAAAGCTTAGGGTTCCCACATTTTAAGGTAGAATCTCTTACTACACTAATGGAGTTGATACCAAGTTGCTGAAATTAAGTCTTTTCATTTTTACCCTAAAAAATTTACTTAATTCTTTCCAATTTTGCCCTTTAATTTTTTAATTATGGGTGAGTTTGCTAGCTATTAATTGAAAGGAGAATAAGTGGGAAGAGAGAAAATTCATATTCATCTTTCTTCAATTTTCTTATGCTACTTCACGCATAGTGTATAGAAATTTATAATCCTATTCTTCTATTTTTCTTTCCCCTAATTCTACACCTTTTTCCTTAAATCTTAATCAGTTTTCATTTAATTTCAAATCTTTTTTAATCTCATTTCAATTCGACTCATTTTAAATTCAAAATGTACTATAATTAAGTTAATTATAGGTTAATTAAAAATTCAATAAATGATTGAATGAGTTTTTAGCAACAAATGCAATTATTTAAGTAATTTAGAACTAGGGTGGTACAACTCTTTCTTCATAAAAATTTCATCTCTAAAATTTGCAGTGCAGAAGCACGGACACGACACGAGGACACGGGACACGATACGACACGACACGATACGACGATACGATAATTTTTCAAAACATAAGACACGGACACGGCATGACACGCAAAATATAATAATAATAAAATTAATAATTCATACTTAAAAAAATACATAAAATATAGTAGAAAGTTAAATTTGTAAGTATAAACAACTTGTGAATAGCAATGGAATTTTATAGAATCAAAATGAAAACTTGAGAACGTTGTTGACATTGAAAAAATTTGAGATGCAAATTTAGGGTTCACTTTGCGAAGTAGGTGGGAAAATAAGAGTACAATTTTACTTATTAGGACAATCACAATGAGTATGACAATAAGAGGAAGTAAGAGCTTTCGATATTGAGGATATGAGAAGGATGAAGGTGAAGATACAAATTTTTTGCAATTGGTTCATTTTTCATAAGGCTCGAGAGCAGCAAGGTAGGAAAAATTTAATTTAGTTTGCTTAACTTAGAATTTTAACTTATATTAGTTAAAATTTTAATAATAATAGTAATAGATAGGTTTCTAATTTTATTAGATAAAATTTTAACAATAATAAAATTTTAAATATTAATAAAACAATAAAGAGGTAAATATATTTATAAATTTTATTAAAAAAATATAATATTAATAAATAAATTTAATATTAATATTAAATATATTCAATTCTATTTTATATATGTCTCAGAAGTGTCCTATGCCTCAAAAGTGTATTTGCATTTCAGGAATGTCCCAAAAGTGTTCTAAGCTGTCCCAAAGTGTCCTTTAGTTTTTTTAATGTTATTTTATTAGGACACGCCATGTGGCGTGTCCGACACGGTGTCCTCGCGTGTTCGACACGGTGTCCTCGCGTGTCCTCGTGTGTCTCCGGGTGTCCGTGTGTCCAACATGGACACTGCGTGGCTGTTTGAAGTGTCCATGCTTCATAGATTTGCACTAAGTAGAGTACATAATGCTTTAACAACCACACTTCTCTTATACTTTATTTATTTATTTTTCTATCTAGGTATATCATGATGTGGTTATATGAATTTATGCTTTACCTTTGAAATTTTTATTTTGACATTTAATTATATCATTAATATTGCAAATCTAATTGAATATAAATTAAATATTGTATTTGTTAATATAATTATTATTTAAAATATGGTAAATTACACAATTTACATCAGGGTCTCTGATTTTCAAAACTTTAACTTTTGAGTTTTTTTAAATTTTTTATTATTAAATTTTTTAAAATTTATAATTATACCGTTCCCCTCTCTCTCTCTCTCTACGTCGGCGACGGGGGCGACAATCAGAGGGGCCTCTATCGGTGGTCACTTGCCTCCCTAATTTCTCTTTTTCTCATCATGTTCTCTCATATAGCACTCTCTCTTTATATGCACCGACGGAAGGGTTGGGGGCGGCCGCCAGCAAAGGGGGCTTACCACCCCCTAATTTCTCTCTTCCTCTCTCTCTCTGTGTTTGCGTCGGCAGCAAAGTCGTTGGCGGCGGAACTACCCTTCACTGCTGTCAGCGAAGCCGCCAGTGTAGAGAGAGAAAGAGTGGGCGAGAGAGAAAGCGGGATGAGAGAGAGTGAGAGAGAGAGAGAACGAGGTCAGAGAGAGAGGGAAGGGGATAATTAGAATTTTAAAAAATTTAATAATAAAATCTTAAGAAAAAGACCTAGATGTTAAAATTTTAAAAATTAGGGACCCAAATGTTAAAATTTTGAAAAATGTGGACCTAAGTGTTATTGTATCCTAAATTCAAGGACCTGGGTGTAATTTACCCTTTAAAATATATAAATTTATGTTTATTTATATTTTAATTTTGTGTGTAGCATAATGCACGAGCTTTTGCTAGTATGATATGATGATGGGATATGATTGCAATTGTTTGCAATGTGCAAACTTTATTTATTCTGATTTTTTGATCTCGCATGTAACCTGAACTCTTTGATTAGGAGTTGGAGCTGTTAAGTTGTACTCAGTTTATTGTTTTCATACAATCTCTTGATTGAATTCGTCACTTCATAGGCTTCTTACTCCACCCGGAACTCCAGTCTTTCCTTCCTTGGACGCTACTGAGAAACAAATAGCCTCAATAGATACAAAGAAACGATCAACTGTTAGATCAGCCTCAACTGCAAGAGCTTCAAGGGTATATATCCTTCTTGTACATTGTTGTTGTGTCATATCATTCTTTGGTTTGTACTTTCTAGTCATTGGGATGCAAATTCAAGGAATGTTACTTTGCATAAGAACATGGCATCTTGAGGATTTCATGAAGCTCCTACCTAAGCCATAAACATCTATGGTTAATCAGCATATTTTATTTTGGGCAATTGACGATTCATCCTCCTTAAAATCACTCAGACTTACTAGGCAATCTCATTAAACCTTTGTCTTGTAACCATCATTATTATCTGTTGGCATTCATTACTTACCTTTTTGCTCCTTCCTCCATTTGCCTTATCAATCAAGTGTCCCACCTAATTGTGATTCAACTTATTTATTATATAACTGAGATGAACTACTCAGACATCATGGTATCTGTTAAACATTATAACAACAATTCATAGCCTAGTTGCTATAGTAAACTGGCAGGTTTTATACATAATTGGTGCCTCATGTATGAGCTTCAGTATACAAGAACAGCCCCTTCATGCAGATTGGGATTTTATCAGGCATGTATCACATGCATGTCGCAAAGTTTCATTGATTTACACATTGTCCCCTTTATTTTGTTGAACTTCCATGTTGGTTACTCTCGATGAAGCCTTTTAGTATATGCTTGTTTTGATGTTTCACTCAAATATACAAGGTGTTTCGTTTGTATCTTTTCAAATGTTCTTTTAAAGAAATGTTTATAGGGAATAGAGGTGTTTCATCACATCTACTTTTTCTATTGATTTTTTTATAATAGAAAAGGTCGAATTACACTTTGGAATTTGAGTGAAACACTAGAAATACAATCTTTCTGTGGTGTTCTCCTAACTTAGTGGGAAAGGAACTTGTCTGAGAACCAGGGGGTTTTAGGTTCGAACCACACTTTCATTATAATTTTCAAATGGGTTGAGAGAAATAGTGGTTCCAAGGGTGAAATCAAAAAAAAAAAATACAGTCTGTCTGAAGATGCTAATGAACTCTCAAGAAACCTAACATGCAAATATCTATAAGGACTTTAATGAGTATTTCAGTGAAAATTTTGTGACGTATTTAATTCAACCTTTTATGAAACATTCTAAACTGTTACCTGTTTGCTTATATATTCTGTTGACCTCTATAATTTACCTTCATATCTCACTTTTTGCAGTTCTCAGCAACTCAGTCAGAGAATTCCCATACACTTCGACAAATCAGAAGTAGCTCAGTTACTCGCTCATCAATCTCAAGCACCTACTCAAATTCTTTCTCCCAGAATAATAGAATACCGGCCGTCAACACTAGCACAGCCTCAGTAACATCTAGACCATCAACTTCTTCAAGACCTACAACACCTGGAAGTCGTTCATGCTCTATCTCTTCTACAAGATCATCTGTAGCTTCTCGTCCTGTTCAGTTACGCTCTTCCACTCCCGCCAAAACTCGACCAAGCCTTCTCTCTCCTGGAGATAAGCCTCAACCTCTACAAAATGCTAGGCCTTCCACACCCGCCGGTCGTCACCAACTTTCTTCCAACTCCATTTCCAATCCAAATTCTGTTGTAGCTCGATCTAGTTCCCGGCCATCAACTCCTGCACGTCGACCGACCACTCCATCTGCTAGCCGGAACCCTGGTCCAATTTCTTCACGTCCCAACTCCCCTGGACCACGCCTCCGAGCTCCTGTTAGGCCAATTGATTTGCCGGATTTCCCTACTGATACTCCTCCAAATCTTCGAACAAAGCTACCAGAAAGGCCAGCTTCTGCAGGAAGGACAAGGCCAGGAATGGCACTCACGACAGTCAAGGGAAATTCAAATTCTGAGGTTGCTCGAAGGCACACCTTGCCTGCTGTTGCTCGAAGCAAATTGCCACAGAATTTAAACAAGATTCGTTCTAATGGCAATGATAATGATCCTGTGCTGCTTGAAATCCAAAAGCCAGTGTTACCTGAGCCGGGGATTCGGAGGTCTTCAAAACTAGTTGTTGGTGACAGCACTGGCTTCGGGAGGACGATATCGAAAATGTCTATGGATATGGCTCTTAGGCACATGGTATGATTTTATTTTTATGTTAATTGTTGTGTTACAATTAAAATTTTGCTTCCACCAGACCTTTTTTTGTGCTTCTACGTGTGATGAATCTGGCAACTTTTGAAACTAAATTCTTCTTTAGATGTTGATTTTGTAGGTAAGTATGTATGATCGCAAGTAATTATTTATTGAACTTGCTTCTTAACCTATGTTGTGCTTATAAACTACCTTTACAATAAGTGTAAAGTATCATGTCCCCTTGTTAATAAAATGTTTTTAAATACTAAATAATCCGTTTGATTAACTGGTTCATTTAATATTAAAAGGTAGATGTATTTTCATACGTGAATAAATTACTTATCTGCATTTCATATGCTCAAATCATATATTAACGCACGTAACCGTTAAGCCCAAACCCAAAACTATTATGATTACAGCACAATAGTTAAATGTTGTTGGCAGCAAAGAATATCCTGGGAAGCTCTCAAATTTAGATTGGTGCAAACTACTCGAGCTTCCATTCTCAATTTCCCATCTAGCTGGACAACAATATTCCAGCCTGTTCTATGCCATCAAACCCTACCTAAACTCCTCTTCCCCTAATCTAAATCTTGATTCTGGCTCTGACCCTGACATCTCCCTAGGTATTGATTGATGGTGAAAGTCAAATTGGTTTTTTCTTTGCTAACTTCATGAACTCCAAACATCTTCACTGGAGCCTCTCTGATCACCACTTGAATCAGCTCCGACCCTGACATCTCCCTTGATACTGATTGATGGTGAAATTCAAACTGGTTTCTACTTTGCCAACTTCATGAACTCCAAAGATCCTCACTGGAGCCTCTCTCTCCACCATTTGGCCAGATGGGAGAATCTTGACAACCATAATACAGGATGAACCCTAGCCTTCCCTGTCATGGCAAGATGATCAACATGTGTGTTTGGGCTCTATCTCTAGCTAGGCACAAAAATTGGGGAATCTTTTCATCAGCTAAAATGTTGAAAGTCTCTCTCTCTCTCTCTCTCTCTCTCAAACATTAGCTGCAGAGAGGGACCTTGGCGCAGCAGTTAAGAACCATAGTGAGTCCTTTAGATAAACAATGAAAGGTTGTAGCCCTTTGCCACCAATTTAGCCTTGTATTTAGAATCTTCGACTTACAGTATCCTATCTGTATTCTTAAAAACCCATTTGCATGGGACCTCCTTCTTGTTTTTGGGAAGCTCCATGAGTCTCCATGTTTGGTTTTGTCAAAAGGATTTCTATCTTTTCCTTTATGGCAACCAACTATCTTGAAGAATCAAAACATGACTGTCAAAAGTCTAGGCCTTCTTCGTACCTCTATGGTTATCGAATAGTTCTCTCTTTTGTTTTTGATGATAGAATATGGAAGTGCTATTGGAGGCACTCCTCCTTCATTTGATCTTAGGCACGCGCAGGACGATGGGTTGGCGCGCGCAGGACGTAGTCGGCGCGGGCGCGTCGACGTAGTCGGCGCGGGCGCGTCGACGTAGTCGGCGCAGGCGCGTCGTCGGTGATTTGGAAACCTGACGACGCCATCACGTCGAACCGGAGTCGGCGAGCTAGATCCAAGAATGCAAACGAGCAAGCGGGGTGGACGAGGATGAGGTGAGGTGAATGCTGAGGGATGTAAGATGAATGGAATTAAACCCAGAGGGGAGGAGCTGGAGCGGGTGGAGTTTAGAGATTCTTACTCAAGGCCCAAGCCCTTCCCTATCCAGGATATCAATTCATTCCAGAATCAAATAATCCCAAGAGAAACACAAGTCAAATTCATTCAGCATTGAAAAAATAAGAATAACAGGGAGACGTTTATATAGACTTCCATACAAACTGACTCAATAAAGAAAAAATACATAATGTAATAAATTTCTCACACAAACGAGGAAGTACCAGATAACATGCCTAAAATAACAGTCACAGAAATAGAAATAACTAATACAAAATAAATGCGAGAAATAGAATCATCCCAAAATGGAATCTCCAATCAATAAGAATGAATGAGAGATTTCCAATCCACCAAGTCTGCGATCTGCAACATCCATCTTTCCAAATCTATCCTAAGAGTTAATCGATCCAGATCGAAGCAGCGTGGCTAGATCTCGGCCGTCGACGGTAAATTCTGTCAGGAATGAATCGACGGTCGATCGTGGTGTCCCCACCAGCTACGTAGTCTAAAATCTTTTTAGCCCAGCATATCTTCTATATTCAGTAAAGTTACATTTCTTTGATATTGGATACAACTTCCCTTCTTTCTAGTGACAACAAAAAAATCCTCAACTCTACATGATATGGAGGATTATTAAACCAAAACTTTGCAAGGGTCTTCAAGTTCAATGTTAAGTGATTTATTGAGTGAAGCAATGGATTCTACTAAGTCCCACAATGACTTGGTAAGTCCCACAATGACGAGCATGCACTTTGCTTTTTCGAGAATCACATGTTATATTGTTTTGCTTAGTCATTTTGTTGTAGCGTTTTGACAAATGTCCTTTGTCGAAGAATGCCTTCCTCATTTGTACTCTTTTGGGCAAAGCTCAACGTAATTGTCAATGTGAAGTCTCATGATCGATCTACCTACTTGCTTTTCTACGAGAGCTTTCCACTGCATGAAGGTTCTGAACACATCTGACTTCTGCTTTAGGGGATCCACACCTTACTCGACAATTACCTATCAAAGTGAGTGCATATAGCTAACTCCACCATTCAGTGGTATGCTCGATAACCTTATAAATAAAAATGGATATAGTTGAGAGTTTTCTTTATCTTGTGCATTGCCTCATTGAAAGACATTTATGCTTTCGCAGCATAACTTCCCACAAATGTCTTATCTTCTTCGTGTGCTGATTGTAGGAAAGCCCTAACTTGCTTAGTTTTGTCAACTCTTGTTAAAGCACCACAAAAGATTTTTAAAATTCTACTATATCAACAAACCTTTACCCTCTTGTATTTAAGCAATTGAGCTCCTCAGTTGTCAAAGTTGAAGGGTCGAACATCCTGATCTTTGCACTTCCAATTTTGGCAATGTTGCAAGAAGCATCCATTATCAAAAAAAGAAAACATTGCAAGAACCATCATTGTCCTTCAAGACAACCCTGGTTGGAATAGATTCATAATTTGAAAATGATTTCCTGTTTGGCGTAATGGGAAAGGAACATGTATTAGGAATCATGCAGATTAGTCCTCTCTTCTTTGTCTGTTACAAAAAGAATGCTATAGTCATCACCTTCTTCGGCATCCATGCTAGCTTAGCCATAACTCTTTCCCTTCATTTCACCTTTCTTGTACTACTCCTTTCTCCATGGACAATACTTCTCCCTTCTGTTTGTTGTTAAAGCAGATCAGATTTTGGTCTTTAGCTGTTAACGATTTTTCCCTCTTTTTTTTTTTTTCTCTGGAGCCCTTTTTCAACATCCTTCCTCTGACTACTACCTTGAGGCTTACTTAAAGAACTGCTGTTCGAGTTAAGCAAAGTTTTTGTCAATAATGCGTGTCTTACATCTTCCACAGTAATCGATTGTATTTCATACAAAACGTATTCCTTAAAGTTCTTATACAGCAGTAGAAACGAACACAAAAGAAGCAACTCTAAGTACACATCTTTGTACTTTTCCGCTGTCATTTCCAGATCATCACAGTGCTCTTGAACTCATCATGATGTGTCCATAATGCTGCAAGCTTATTCTACTTGATGTGAATACCACCTCTGCTTCAAAAAAGTTTGTTCATCAAACTTTTTGTAATGCGTAGAAACTCCAACCTGAGGCACAATATTGTTATTGTCCTCTCCTTCAGGCAATCGTGTAGAATTTCGTTGGAAAGTTGCAGTTAGAACTGAATCTTTCTGATCCTCTCTCCCAGTTTTCTACTGACATTGATGTCAGCTTCTTTTCTCTGCCATGCAGAGAATCGTCCAAGTCTATTTACATTTTGTGCAGCTTAACTGGTGAGTTAAGCAACTTCATAACTTTAGCTACCTGAGAAATGGCTTAGCTTAAGCAGCTTAACGTTGTAAGCTGCTTAACATAAATTACTTAGCAAACACAGTCTGAGTGTTACGTATGTAAATCCTCCTAAATTACATCAGCTTACACTATTAATATAGAAACAAGAATAGTTCCTAGCTTTATTTTAATTTTTCTGGTGATTTCTATCAGGATATTAAGCAAAGCATGGGAGGAATTCGAGCCACATCCCTTTTCCCTCATAGCATCCGCTCTTCTGCTCTCAAATCTCGTCCAGCTCGCTCCTCCAAGCCTATAGTCCCAGTTACACATGACGAACTCCCAACATACCCAGGAAGCTGCAACAAAACTGTCACTGAGGAGAGCAACTTACCTAGTTATAATAATGGAAAAATTGCAGCAAAACACTTGAACAAGGATTTCCTTATCACAAAGGAGAGTGATTTGGATCTCTATGGAAGCTCCAGATATGAAGCAATGCTCCTGAAAGAAGATTTGAAGAACACAAATTGGCTACACAGCATTGAAGACAAGTCCGACCAGAGCCCATCTTTTGATCATCGGTTTGAATCATTACCTGAACCATTCAGCCCTTTATAGTAACTGAATTATTCCTTAATCTCCACAATATATATATATATATATTCTATGCAAATCTTACTATATTTTATACCGCTCTCTTCACAAAAATTAACTACCATATCATATGAAATTTATGAAGAGGGTGTGTAGCATGCATGTAAATGTCCCTTGTTTTGACCTTTTTTTTTACTGCATCGATGATTGTTGTTTGCTTGAGTCTTTGCTGCTGGAACTGAGATCCTCTTTTTAACCAATTGGTTTAGTCAGCTGGAACTCATGATTGGTTCTGTTATACACGAACGAGATTTACGAAGAGATGATAAAGCTTTACATACAGTTTATTGTCAAATCATTTGCTGTTATGGTTCTCTGAACTGAGATTATGTAAATCACCCAGTAATGTGATATGTGTCAACGTCAGTTCATTCAGTTAAACTTGGCATCTTGGTAGAACATTTCGTCTGCATATAGTTTGCGCGAGTTAAAAATTTTTATGTATAATTCTTATATGGAGTCTTCTACCTTCAAAAGCTGTAAATTGTCTTGACTTTGGCTTTGGTTGTTTTAATTTTTATTTCACATCAAACATGCAATATAATAAGAATCAAATATATATATAATATAAATTATTAAATTTATTTCATATCTAATAAATGTTTTAATAAATGATTTAATCGATTAAATCAAGGCTAAAATAGGAGCTGGAGGGAGTCAGGGTCCAGGGACTCAGGGATCGGATGTGGGGGTCCCAGGAATGCTTGGCAATTATAAGAATGACAATTGGGTGAGTTTGGATAGTTTATGAATATTTATACTCACTTCGTTATATATTATTTATTATCTATATCTATCTCATACTTGTTTTTGTCCCGCCCCATTTCCTCTTAGTTGGGTGGGTTTCACCCCGACCGACCCGACCCATCCAAATTTGCTCATATTTTGTGATTTAATTATGAGTTTGTTCATCAAAAACAATAAATATTATTTAATATTAAAAAATAATAATATGTAGTTAAAATTAAATATTATAAAATTTTATATATTAATTTTTTGAATAATTAAGTTAAAATAAAATTTTAATTATATAATAAATATAAAATTTATATACAAATTTAATTATTTTTTTAATTTTGAACATCAAGTAAATTTTTTTTTTTTAAAAAAGAACAATTATTTTTTAAAATAATTATAAAATTAAAATATAATTATTGCATTTTTAAATATAAATACTTAAAAAAAGTAAATTAAGATTATTATAAAAAGTGAGATAAATTAATTTTTATGGAATGCATTATTTGGATATCAGATTTTTAAAATTTTTGAGTTGCATTAAGTCGGGTACGGGGTGAGGTGGGTATGATTGACTCGTATTCGAACCTGCCACATTTCATAACAAGGCGAGGCAGGTCACAGATTATGAGTAAAATTTGAATAATCATACTCATCCTATATTTTTATTACATTTGTTAAGGGAAAAAATTATCACGTCACGTTGCTATGGCATATGGATTAGTTCGGCTTAACTCCTGTTAGGTCACTCGAATGTTGTTCTCAAACAAAGTTAAGAGTCACGCTTAGGTTGGGCTAAACAGTCAAATGATTTAGACCCAGTAGAACAAGGAAATCGAACAGACAACTGGCTTGTTAGCTCTTGTCCTATGATGTGACAATCTCATAGGGATAAAGGGGAGGTATTCATCATTAATGCTTGGATTATAAATCTATCACACCGCCTAGTCATTGCCTCATTAATGATAGTTACATAATCCATCTAATCTGACCCATCAGCACCTATTTACTATATCCTTATTTATGATAAAAAAGAGGTTCTGATCTCCGGACTTTAAATCCTCAAACTTATTGAGTAATGTTCATCCACTGTTTACCAACGACCTTAAAGCTCTATTCAACTAGCTCTTTTCGACAAAACTTTTCTGAGACAGTTAGCAGTTTACTCAACCCTCCTTCTCTCCTTCCAGAGTAATCTTGAGGAAAGCTTCCTCTCTCTCTCTCCCAAACATATCCACTGCCACCTTCTCTGTCTTTTAACTAATCCTTCTTATTCCCCTAACCTCCTAGTTTGAAATTTTCTTTGAAACAACATTATATCACAGCCATTGATGTAAAAAAGTTATTAGCTTTTCTAAATTTTTTACCTTCTTTTCCACAACTTTTAACGGTTTTGGTGATCCCTATTCACGTATCAGCAGAAAAAGAAGATCACATGGAGAAGAGCAAGATGGATGGTGCCTCTCTCTCTCTCTTCCTCTCAATTTTCTCTCCTCTCTGGAACATCTGCCTACCAGGTCTCTCCTGCTCTCTCTCTCTCTCTCTCTCTCTCTCTCTCTCTCTCCTCTCTCTCTCTCTCTCTCTCTCCTCTCTCTCTCGCGAATCGCTGCCGACTGAGAAATAGGGAGAAAAAAAACCCTAGGGAGCAGCTGCTCCCCCCCGCCGGCATGCCGGTTGTCCTCGATGACGACCGCGGCTGAGAACCTCCCTGCCAGATGCAAAGAGCTAGAGCTCCAAGCTGGTCCCTCCTCTCTCCTGCCTCCATTACTGCCAGCCAACTCCTCTACAGGTAGCATCCCCACTCCAGGTAAGTATCACTACTCCCCTCCCTCCGTGGATATTGTTATGTCAGAAAGTGGACTTGAAGTGCAGTTCAATGAATCCTTGAGCCACAACACCCTTCGTCCGCC
>JAEMOT010002525.1:2527-43493 GCA_019297695.1 Apostasia ramifera | reverse complement strand
ATATATATATATATATATATATAATTTGATCTCCTTGCGAAATTTAGAAAAAATTAACACAGTAAAACACGATAAAATACAGTTGATTTAACAGCTAATTTTATTGAGTTTTTTGTAGTAAGTGTTATGATAAGTCATAAGTACAAGAATGCTGTGTACCTAAAATAGAATTATCACAAAGTTTTGGCGAATGCGAAAAATAACATGCATAAGGATCATAGAGTGAATTTAGTCAATTTAACAAGGTGACAATAACACAAAAATATGAATGACATAAAGACTATAACACGATAAATATTTGACGAGTTGTGAATAAATAAGATATACGGTAATACACAAAAAAGAGAAACATAAAATGGAAATTATAAACTTGATGTAAGAAATACGAATAAAGGAAATCGATTATAAATAGAATAAAATAAAGTATAGAAAATAGTGCAGAAATACTGAATGGTGACAAGTCGACGGTCAGTCCTTTGACCGTTTTTCGAAGCTGGGATGCTTTGAGTACTTCCTTGGTGTTGGGGGTGCTACTAGAAATGTTCTTTGAATTTCTGATGTATTTCCACATCAAGGTGTCAAAACAACATTTGATTGTATTTCCACTATTTTATCGAAGAATTGAAGAAATTTATTTTAATATTAGAAAGTAGATAAAATATGAAATATTTTTAATTTAATATTCGCATTTGTGTTAGATGTGAAGTAAAGTTAATTTTTATAGTTGAAATTTATTTTGAATAAAAATAAATTCTCAAACCAAACAAGAAAAGAAAAATATATGTTCAAATAATCTTCGAAACAACGAAAGAACAAAAAGAAAATGGCAGTCTCCGAATGATAACAAGGTGGTGATTAGTTCAATATAATTTAAATATTCATATTATCTAAATATTAATAATATTTTAAATATTTACATCATATATTTATAAATTATTATTTATTTAGTTCAATATTATTATATTAACTTATTTTTATTATTCTAAACTCTTTTAATTACTCCATATCTCACCTTTTGGTTATGTTGTGAGATGTCATTTGAATTTGGAGTAATAATTTTATAATTTTTTATGATATTATTGAAACATATCATCAAAAAAATAATCTATTACTTCAAATAATGTAACATATTTTATCAAAAAATAATAATGTAACATATATCAAGGACTAAAAATAGAGCAAATTTAAATATTGAGACATATTTAAAAGAAAATTCCCACCCCAATACTCAAATAAAATAAAATTAATAGTAATTGAGTCCTTATAGTTTACTCTCATGTTCAACTGGGCCCTTGCTATTGGAAAATAAAAATTAGGTATCTCTATTTTACTTTTATTATATGTGCATTTTTTAATATTATGACTGAGAACTAAGATATAAATTTATTTGACGTTCATGATCATTTAGAATTCGTAAATTAGAGGGACTTAATTGTCATTTGCTTAATATAATATTGTGATATAGAAAGATTATAAAGAAGTAAATAAATGCTGGTGAGTTCTAGATGACTTGTAGGCTAAGGCAGGCCAACTCATTCACCACTAGGGCCGTTACCGATCCGATTTTGAGCTGAACTAATACTGGCTCGAAATCAAATTGATTATATTTCGATCGACTCGAGTTCGATTGGGTTCGACTTCGAGCAGGCTCGAGTCGATTTCAATCGACTTTGAGCTGATTTAATTTATTTTCGAGCCGGCTCGAAAAATCAAATCTCAAATTTTTTTTAGCTTATCTTAAGCCAGGTAAGCTCAACTCGATCCGGCTTGTGATCGGCTCAATTTATATAATATATATATTATATAACATATATATTATATATATGTATTTTAATTCGAGCTGGATCGAGCTGAGCCTACTCGGCTCAAAATTATTACCGAGCCAAACTTTTAGCTCATTAATCAACTCATTTAAATCTACTCAATTTTAATTCAATTTAAAATCGATTCAATTTTCGATCTTCGATTCATATTAACACTCTTTATTCAACTCCCTTTCATATTAGTCATTACTCCTTCCTCAAGACAATCCAATTTTCATAAATATAAAATTTTGTCGCCGTAATTAATATATAAAAAAATTTAATACGTCACTACCATTTTTATTAATTATTTATTTCATAACAATAAATATCTATGTCTATTTCCTTATAATTTGATGAACAATTATAACCCTCAAAATTTACATGAAAGATATAGAATTATATATTTTCACATCTGATAATGTAAATATTTATTTTTTAAAAGTAAGAAATAATTTTTTTCATGTAATTTGAATTTCACGATATTTATAGTATTATTTTTAAAAAAAAATATCTATAAATATTATTAAATTAAATAATTATTTTATCTAAATAATATAATATTAAGATAATATTAAATTAAGTATTTTTTAAAAAATTATTATGCAATTGCCCCTAATTTCTATTACAATTTCATTTTGGTACAAAATTTTTCACATTGAATCATATTTGTACAAACTTTTGGTAGGTGTGATCATAAGTAACTGAGTGTTACTATTTATTTATAATATGTATAAGAATTCAAATGAATTTATAAATATGAATATTAGGGCGAAAGAAATTCATATATTATTTACATTGAGAATTTTAGAATAAACTCAATCGAATATTTGGTGATGAGGCGAAATCGGATAGAACCAAACTAAATTGAACCATTCTCAACCAAGCCGAACCGTGATCCCCAAACATTGAGAACTAGGTTTAGCCTGTCATTTTAAGGTGACATGTCTTGAATCACAGGCATGGGTTGGTCCATTCCTCTCGAACTACTCTGGCGCCCTGTTCTCTCGCGGCTTCGAAACTTAATTGTCGAAGTTATTACTCGATCTTCACTGCTCCTGCTTACCGAGTCAAGGCTCCAAATCTCTTTAATAGCTTTCCCCTACTAGACGCGCGGGGTAGGTTGGCATGGAAAGGACAACAAGAGTCAGGTTGATCGAAACCTATATCTAGTCGTGTTACATGCCTTTCCATTTCTCATCCCATGCCCGCTTCTGCCGGCACTGCTCCGCCTCACCTTGAATTCTTTCTTGCATGACTAATATTTGTCCCACCTCATCCCGCTTCTCCCAACTTTATTCAATTGGAAGATAGATTATATGAATTATTTTATTTTTAAAAGAACAAAAAAAGGGAATTTACATCTTTCACTCTTAGGGGGCGTTTGGTTCAGTGTTATCTCAATATCAATGGAGAAAAAGTTTCACTAATGGAGAAAAAGTGGCCCTGAAGGCTTATACAGTGTTGTTTGGAAGAAAAGAAGAAGAAAGAGAGCTTCCTCAGTTGGGACTCTGTTACAAAAATGAGAGTTCCTCCTTTTTGTTGGGGACTGTTTCAGAGGTATTTGTAGCCGTTGGAGTGCGTGGCTTCACCCAGGATTTTCGGAGAAAAGGTGATGGACAGGCTCTGGGTTCGCGCCGTTTGTCTACCACCGGAGCGGCCTGTAGTTGCCCAAAAGGACGATATCTTTAAATATTGGTACTTTTTCTGGGGATCTGTGATGGCTGAAGCATGCGGATCCTTGATTTGTGGGTTTGGAAAAAGGCGCTCTGTACGGGAAGCAGCGCGGTTAGGTGGAGCTGATTGTAACAGGCGTTGCTTCGTAACCTCATGCCCGATGTTATCAGGGGTATCCTAGGATATCGGGGAACGAGGTTAGGTTGAACCCTCGTGGCCGAAGTTTGACCTGGTCAAAAGTCCTGCAAAATCAAAGGGATGAGTCAACAAATCAATCAATCAAGTGGAGGCCAGCCAGGCGCCATGTGTACGGTCAGGATGCAGCGCAGGAACCACGTGTTAACATCAGCCCCCCGCATTGTCAGGGCGCTAATATTGATATGGGTCCAGAAATGCGAACCGTCGCAAGGGTGGACGCGCTACCCAAGGCCTGCAAGGATAAGATGGGGGCGGCGCCCGCCGATTTGCATCCTTTTGCCTTCACTCTGAAATTTTTCCCTGCAAGAGAGTTTTTGTTAGAGAGATGGAGGAGGAGAGGGAATGGACCGCCCTGATGAGTATCTCCAAGAAGAAGAGAGCAGGCGGGACTCCGACTGAGGTTCCTCCTCCAGAGAAGAAGATGTTGGTGGAGCCGCCTGAAGAGGGGATGCGGTCAGAGACGCCGGCTCCTGCTGCCGCGGCTCCCGGTGAAGAAGAGGTCCCGGTAGCCAAGGTAGCTGATGTTTTGGCGCAGGTACTGGAGTCCGTGCAGAAGACGGTGGGCACATAGGCTGCTGAGGTGGTGGTTGTTTCCGATTCTCCCGTCAAGCCGCCTTAAAAGGCTAGGGCACTGAAGGAGGTGACCCTGGTGGGTAATACGGCCATTGGAGAGAGATTAGCACCTGAGAAGATCTTTCTCAAGGATGAAGAGTTTGAGCGACTCCTTCCTAGGTTTGGGGTTGAAGAAGGGGGTGTGAAGAAATCTCTCCTGCTGGCTCGCGATCCTTCCTTCCTTGATGCCCCAGTCTCCTCTTCTCAGAAGAAAAGGAAGCCTTTCCTCCTTTCTCTCCCTCCATTAGACCTCCGAAGTGATGAGGGAGAGAAGGATAAGGAGGGTGAGAAGGAGGAAGATGCCAAGATGGAGGAAGGCACCAAGGAGAAGAAGGAAGAGTCCCTCCTTACTGCCTTCGGCATTGAAGGATTAGGGGGCGAAGCGGAGGTAATAAAGAAGAAGGGAAAGGTCCTCCCAGTTGCCTCCAGCGCCATCTCCGGTACTGGGGAGGCCTGGGGTGTGCTGGGAGACAGATTATGTGAGATAAGAAGGGAAGAGGAGAAGATCTTGGGGAACACCTCTGAGGTCCTGGAGGTGGTGAAATCTCTGAAGGGTAAAGAAGTAGTAGAGTCCCACTACCTTCAAAAGATAAGGAATTTGGAGGGCGCTTTGTCCCAAGTTACAAAGTGTTCTCTGAGTGATCAGAAGGAGGAACTAGGGAAGCTGCACAAGTTGGAAGATAGGTTGGCTTCCATGGCTTTGGTAAACGCAGAGTGGGCTAATAAAAATGAGATTGCGAGAAAAGAATTCCATCGCAATCTATCAGATGTGAATCAGGCCCACTCCGCCCATGTCAAAGACCTCCAAAAAAGAATAAGGGAGTTGGACGATGAGAGGGAGGCTTTGAGAGAGGAAAGAAGGAGGTTAAGGGAGGAACTGACCAAGGCCAGGGAGGCTTTATCAGGGGCGAAGGAGGCGATCTTCGAAGCTCACCGCCGGGAGGAGTCACTGAAATCTGAGGTCCACTCTCTGCGGGCCTTGGTGGAAAATAGCTCTGGATGGCGGGGACGACGTATGGAGGATCTGGAAGAAGTGGTGAGGAGGGCGGTGAAGATCGTCAGTGCCTCACCGGTGGGCAACCACGTGAAGAGTCAGGCTGCTTTTGATGTTCTACTGTAGACATTGGTTGATGTGAGTATCTTGAATCAGGAGAACATCAGAGGCCCAGCGGTTCTCCCCTTCTGCGGTCCTAAGGGACCGGGTAGGTTTTTCGACGTTGAGAGCCCTTGCCCAGAGGAGATTCCTCCACCAAAGTCCTACGCAGGCTGGGGGTATCAGCTAGCTCCTTCCCGGAGAAGTCCTGAAGAAGGCCAGACTACTCCTCTTGAGGCCAGTTGGTTGGGGCGAGCGCTTCCTCCTCCTCAGCCGCAGGATCGGCCAGGGAGTCAGAAGTGACCTGTTTCTCTCCTCAACCAGCTCCTCAGCCTGATAGGGAAATCCTCTTCCTCTGCAGCACTTAAAGGATCCATTTCTCAAATAGATAACCCCAATGAAGCTGGAACTATCGTTTGAGGCGTGGAAACTAAGGAGTCCCCAGGGATATCTGCTGTCTGTGGTCAGGAGCGTAACAGACTGATCTCAAGGAGGAAGGGTCTTGGGCCCAGGAGATCAGGGTCACTACCTCAGGTTGAAGCCTTGTATTTTTCTTTTTTTTTCCTGTACTCATGAGAGGAACATGTGAGGGCAAAGAAAAATAAACTTGTAACAAGTTTTATCATAAATGAAATGTATTTTTCTTTTCAAAAATTTGCTATGAATGAATCCTTTATTCTGTATCTCTCCTTTTGTGTTTGAAACAGGTACCACGAAGTTTCAGAAGAGTACATAAATTCATAAGTGAAAGTAAAGAACTTAAAAATAAAGAAAATTCTAAGTAAAAAGATGAAATAGCTATCCCCGTATACGATAGTAAAATACCGGATAAGGATAAAAATGACTATTCCTCAAATAATCGAGCCTGATAGAATATCGGGTGAGGAGCAAAAGGACTAGAATGACCATCCCTTGAACCCTCGTGCACGATAGTAGGGGATCGATCATAAGGGGGAAAATGATCATCCCTTGAACCCTCGTGTACGATAGTAGGGAATCGTGGACGACATACGACGAAACAGGGGGAAGCGATGCATTGAAAATTGTGCGCCGCTTCGAGACCCATGCGTCGCTTCGAGACCCGTGCGCCGCTTCGATTCTTGGGATTGTCAGAGAGTACGAGCGGTCTGATGATGTTCGCGCGCTGATCAAAGAGATCAGACGGCCAGAATAAGAAATGGCGCAGCTGTTTCCCTTTAAAGGGGAGGACTTGCTTGGGAGCAGCTGACGCGCCTGTTTATCCTCAAACCCTAAGGAGGAAGGAGAGGGAAAGAGAGAGAACACCCTTTTGCCCCTAGCAGATGTCAATCATGGGAGGAGGAGATGTCCAGTGGGCTGAGCTAGCCTCCCAATTGCACAGGGACTCCAGCTATCAGGAGAGTCTTTTGATGGAGCATGAGTTGCTCAACACTACCAGGGGCTTCAGATGAAATCCTAATCTGACAATCATCCCTCCTTCCGCTGACCTTCGACCGAATCGTCCCCCCCAGGAGGCCGTCTGCGTTTATCGTGCTCAAGTAGAGTATGGTTTGATGTTGCCGCCGCAGCCGGAGTTTAGGGAGATCCTGAACTCCTTCCAGCTTGTCCCTGCACAGCTTTCTCCCAACGCCATTGCCTACGTGTACTCCTTTTTGAAGCTTTTGCAAGCTCAAGGGATACCGTGGACTCTAACATTGTTCAGAAGCTTGTTTAGTTGGATGACAGTGCCCGGATACGGGGGGTGCCTGGCCCTTCGATTGAAGACGAGGAAGGCGATGTTCTCGGGAGCGAGTAGTTCCCACTCAGATTGGAGGGACTACTACTTTTTCGTCGGAGGTGATTTAGGGATCCCTCTGACGCCTGGGGTGTGCCCCCCTGAGGTCTCTAGGGATGTCAAGTGGGTGGTAGGGCAGGACACCCTAAGAAATTTAGAGAAGTTGAGGGGGCAGAGCTGGCCCCTAAAGGATTTTCTGAGGCATGTAAGGAATGGTATATCCTTACATGCCAAGACACTGAGATACAGCATCCTGAAAGAAGTTATTCCCCCCTCCAGCATAGTGTTGATGAAGAGAGCCAGGAGGGGGCACCTTATCACCCAACTCAGCAAAGAGGTTGCTACGGAAGGGAAAGGAGGAGAAATAAGGGTTCCAGAGCCGGTCTGCGGCGGAGCCGTCATTGACGTGGTGTCCTCTCCCGAGGACACTGCAGACGACAAGAAAATATTGGCTGAGCTGGATTATACAGGGAAAGGTAAGGAACCCATGCCAGCCGCCAAACCCCAGGCAACCCCCAAAGGCAATACAGGGGTTGTCATAGGGGAGGAGAAGGAAGGGAATAAGGCCGACGGAGGCCAGGAAAAGGAGAAGGTGGAGGGACCCTGCCTGGCACTGGTCCCCCTGGAGGTTCATGGAGAAAAGAGGGATTCCTCCGGGAACATGGAATTTGAGCCCCCACAAAAGAAGGCGAGGAGTGTAGAGGGGAGGGGTTTCACTGCCGGGGAAGAGCACGACTGACAGCGAAGTGTAGAGCCCCCTTACAACACCAATTTTGCTGGAGTCTTCGGGGATATAGGTGTGAAGTTGGCGGTGAGGACGATAGGGGTTGATCGAAGAATGACAGTCCTCACCGTGCCAGCTGAGAATAAGGGTCAAGTCTATCGAGGAGAGGTAGGTCTGGCCCTAGGGAGCGGTCTGGTGGCCCAAGATATGGAGGAGAAGATGAAAGCAACCTCCACTCCAGATCTGTACTCGGGAATGGCCAACAGGGTAGCCACGGTAAGGATTCCTTTTCAGGCTCTCTTATCCGCTTTAATCCTGTGTGCTGATTTATTTTGTGCTTGCTTGTAGGTTCTCGCTCGCTTGCCTTTGGCTCTGAACAGGGCTCTGAGGACCGAGGAGCAGGTGCTGGAGCAGGGATCTCGGCTTCATCAGAAGGATGAAGAGATAGAGGCCCTGAGGACCGAGCTCGGGGTTAGGTCCTCAGAGCTTAACGCCGTTGAGGGGGAAAAGGCCAAGCTGCTCGAGGAGAGGAATAAGCTGCAGGAGGAGAAGGCAAAGTTGCAAGAGGAGCTTGCAGCTCGCCAGTCTGCCTTGGTCGCCGCGAAGGCTGACAATAAAGTCCTGCAGGGGAAGCTCGCTGAGGTCGTCGATCAGCAGGAAGCCCTTATCGCCGAGAGGTCCACTGCTGCTGTGGAAGCCTACAAGACAAGTCTTCCCTGCAGGAAGCTAAGGTTGGAAGGGATCAAGCGCTCATGGGAGGGATTGGCTTCCACTTTAATTCAAGGGGGGAAGGTTACTGCCGCCGAACTTGAAGAGGTGGATCCTTTCCCTTGCATGACTGCTGATCCTTCTTACAAGGAAGAGAGTTTTGACCTATCTGACGAACTCATCCATCGAGTATTTAGACTTTTGGATAGGATCGACAGAGGGTAACTCATTTTCTTTGTAAGAAGAGTGAATCGTAATCTCCTTTTGTAATTTTAGAAAGCAATAATAGAGAGTTTATCTTTCATACCTGTTTTATTTTGATGTGTATGTAATGAACAGGTACCTTTGTATGAATTTGAGATATTCTGACCAGTTCTAAAAGAAGCCCCTTCAATAAGATAACAAAGAGCTTTTGAACCGTCTGATAGCTTAAATTCAACTTTGAAACTCCCTGAAATCCATAAGTAAATGATAATAATAACAGGAAGGATTCTGCCCAGGAGGGTTTATATGACCCAATGCCAAAAGGACTTTCATCTTAAAACATCGTGCACGATGTTTGTACTTTTGGGCATGGGCTGACCTCGGGAATTCCCTTCATTAGGGTCGTATATATTTCTTTGTAAACCTGCACAGGGGAGAAGTAGTAATAATAGTGGAGATCCTGCCTAGGGGGAGTTATCTGACCCAATGCCAAAAGGAATTGAGCGTCTGAAATATCGCGTACGATGTTTGTACTTAAGGCAAGGGCTGACCCTCTTGGAATGGTAGATATCCTAGTGGGAAGCGAAGGCACCCTACTTAGGGGGGACCTGTATTGTAAGTCGATATCAGGAACTGCCCTAAGGTTACGAGCAGGCCTTCAGACCTTCTGCTGGCCAGATGGGCTTACGGAAGGGTCCCAGATGTTTGTAGGAAACCCCGCCTGTCAGGCGCTGCTAGGCTTGGTGATCACCATATAGTGAAGGTTAGTGAGTATCATCGTGTGCGAGGTTCGGAACCTCATGTACGATGATCGAGATTTGAGTTTTTAGATCATACCTGAGCGACGCTTAGGTCGACATGAATATCTCAATATACAAGGACATTGGAGATATGCATTCCAGAATAATACAGAGAAATCCAGGTGTCCAGAGAATAATCCCAGAATTTGATGATTAAATCTCATGTAAATAAATTTCTGAATGAATCTGTACAAATGAATAACTTATGAGCACCAAGATGGACTGCTATCAGAATCTTAGGCATAGAATTTCTTTAGGTCATCCCCACTCCAAGTTTTGGGGAGCTGGATGCCTTCAGAAGTCATAAGGTAGTACGCATTTGGTCCAGCAACCTCGCGCATGATATAAGGTCCTTCCCAATTCGGCTCAAGCTTAGGAACACCCAAATTGCTACCGGCGAGAAGTCGCCGCTTGAGGACTAAATCTCCCCCCATAAAGGTTCTAGGGTTAATCTTCCGGTTATAATATCGTTCTATTCATCGCTTGTGCTCCAGGCACTTCAGTGCAGCTAATTCTCTTTTTTGTTCTAGAAGATCCAGATTGACCCTTCGTGAATTATCATTTTCATCCATTCATGTTTGCAAAGCCTCGGGTTCGAAGTTGGCTGCAGTCTCTATTCTGGGGGAGAGATGCTCCAGCTCAACTGGTATGACAGCGTCCATTCTGAATGAGAGGGAGAAAGGAGACTCTTGAGTAACCTCGAAAGGAGCCGTATTGTAAGCCTAGAGAGCTCCTGGTAATTCTTCCGGCCGGCAAGTTTTTGCGCCATCTAGGAGTTTCTTCAGAATGTTCAAGATGTTCTTGTTGGCAGCTTCCGCCTATCCGTTGGTATGTGGATGCCACACAGAGGCGTACTTGAGATTGATCTGGTGTTCTCCGCAGAAATCATGTATCCTTTGATTTGCGAATGGGGTGCCATTATCCGTGATAATTACCATTGGTATGCTATACCTGCAGACGATGTTGGCCCAAAGGAAGTTTTCTACGTTCTGAGCAGTGGGTTGAGTGAGCGGTTTAGCCTCAATCCATTTTGTAAAGTAATCAACTGCGACGAGTATCCACTTGTAGTTCTTCATGGCCGTAGGCATTGGACCTAGAAAATCCATCCCCCAGGTAGCGAAGGGCCAAGATGAATTAATAGGTTTAAGATAACCTGCAGGCTGCCTCTGCATGTCGGCGTAGTATTGACATTGAGAACACTTCTCTACAAATACTTGAGCGTCCTTGTGGATATTGGGCCAGAAGAATCCTTGGCGTAGGATTCGCATAACCAGGCTTCTGCCACGAGCATGTGTTCCACACTCTCCTCAGTGTACTGCTTCCATGACCTTTTGGGCCTCCTCTGGTCTTAAACACTTGGTGAGAGGCTTGGCATAGGATCTCCTGTAGAGCTCCCCGTCGACGAGGGTGTATTTGGCGCAATCAAGTTTCAGTTTCTGCGCCTCTTGTCTGTTGTCTGGCTGAGTCCCACTTTTCAAGTAATCTAGGATTCTATCTATCCAGCAGGGTGGTTTCTCTTCAGAAGAAACTTCGGTGCATTCGAAACTGGGCCTTTCAAACACCTGAGTCCGACGGAGGTCGGGGAGTCCCTCTTTTGCAAGCTGGTCTGCCACTTGGTTCTCCTCCCGAGGTATATGTGCCAAGGAGAAATCCTCGAATTGGGATACCAAGGATCTGACCAACTGTAGATACTTCTTTAATACCTCGTCTTTCGCTTCAAATAGGCGGTTCACCTGATTGACGACTAACAGGGAATCGCTGAACACTTGTATGCGCTTCACAGCCATACTAAGCGCGAAGTTGAGTCCAGCAATGAGGGCTTCATACTCTGCTTGGTTGTTTGTTGCTTTGAACTGAAGTGTTACAACTTGATATAGTGTAGCCCCCATCGGGCTGGTTAGGAGGATCCCAGCCCCTTGGGATTGTGATCCGGATGCGCCGTCAACATGGAGGGACCAGAGGTCTACCAGGGTCCTGGCAATTGGCAGCTCTGAAGTAGAAAATTCAGCGACGAAGTCCGCCAGGGCTTGAGCCTTGATTGCTGTTCGTGGGACAAATCTGATATCGTACTCACCCAGTTCAATAGACCATTTGAGTAATCTTCCTGAAACCTCGAGGGGGCGCAGTATCTTCAGTAGCGGTTAATCTGTGACAACCTGAATAGTATGGGATTGGAAATAAGGTCGTAGCTTTCTGGCAGTCGTTAGGAGGGCCAGAGCGAGCTTTTCCAGAGTAGGATACCAATTTTCAGTGTCTAGGAGCATGTGGTTGGTATAGAAGATAGGATGTTATACCTCCTTCTCGCTGTCTAGGAGGACCGCTGAGACTGCGGTGTCAGATACCCCCAAATAAAGAGATAAGACCGCACCTTTCTTTGGCGCTACTAGTGTCGGAGCCGAGGTAAGGTATTTCTTCAACTCTGTGAAGGCTGATTCGCACTTGTCGGTCCATTCCCCCTTTTTGTTGTTGTGCAGGAACCGAAAGAATGGGGAACACCGGTCACCAGCCTTTGAGATGAATCTGCCCAGACTGTTGATCCGCCCTGCCAGCTTCTGGATCTCTTTGGCCGTCTTTGGGGAGGGCATGCTTAGAATAGCCGATATTTTGTCAGGATTGACCTCTATTCCTCTGGCGGATACTAGGTATCCCAAGAATTTTTTCGAAGCCGCGCCGAAGGTGCACTTAGCAGGGTTAAGCTTAAGGTTGTACCTTCGAAGGGTATTGAGCGTCTCCCTGAGATCACTGAGGTGTTCTGCCCAGGATTTGCTTTTGACCAAAATATCGTCTACGTAGGCTTCGAGATCCCTTCCCCTTTGGCCTTTAAAGACGGCATCAATCATGCGCTGGTATGTCGCACCGGCATTCTTGAGACCAAATGGCATGATGTTATAGCAATAAGTACCGTAGTCAGTAATGAAGGTTGTCTTCTTCTCATCTTCCTTGGCCATCCAGATCTGATGATACCCAGAAAAAGCATCTAGTAAACTCATAACCTCGTACCCGACGGTACGGTCCACCATCGCGTCGATACGGGGGAGAGGATAAGTATCTTTCGGGCAGGCCTGATTCAATGTCCTGAAGTCTACGCACATCCTTCACTTCACATTGGCCTTCTTTATCATAACAATGTTGGTTAGCCATTGAGGATATTGGACTTCCCTGATGTAACCGGCCCCCAGTAATTTGTTAATCTTCTCTTTGATGGCATCCTGCCTCTCTCCCGCCATTACTCTCTTCTTTTGTGCAATGGGGGAGATGGCCTGAGATATATTCAAATGGTGCTCGCAGACAGCTCTGTCCATACCAGTAATATCTTCGGGAGACCATGCAAAGACATCAATATACTCCAAAAGCAGGGCGATAACTTCCGCCTGCTGATTGTCATTCAGATAAGATGAAACATTTACAATTTTGGAAGAATCTTCACCCCCTAAGGCTACGTTGATGACTCCTTCCTGCGGTATGACCGGTTGGGATTCTCTGGGATCCATTTGATCGACCACAAGCTGCGCCGTTATTTGAAAGCAGCGGGTAGCTTGTCTAGCATCTCCTCTGATGGTGACAACGCCGCTGGAGGTCGAAAACTTCGCGCACAAGTGGGGTGTGGAAATCACCATCCAAAGGAGTTTAGAGTTGTCCTCCCTAGGATGGCGTTGTAGCCCGATTTAGCCCTGATGACTGCGAAGTTGACCATGCTCATAGCGTGGTCGTTGTCATCGCCAAAAGAGACGGGTAGAGTAATGAATCCCAGAGGTTGGACCCTTTCACAGGAGAAACCGAGCAAGGTGGTCCAAGCGCGGAGGAGGCTAGCCTCTTTGAGCCCCATCTGGAGAAAGGCAGACTCAAATAAGATGTCGACGGCGCTTCTAGAGTCAAGGAGCACCCGTTGGACATCGAAATCAGCAATGCGGGTAACGACTACTATCGGGTCGTTATGTAGATTGCCTTGGTGGGAGAGATCTTTGCTGCAGAAAGTAAGGGGGATAGATAAGGCATGTTGCTTAGAAATACCACCGACTTCAGCTGCTTGGCGTTGAGCGATTGGGTCAATGCTAAAGATTGCATTGATCGTCCTAGTGGCCGGAGGGTAAGGCCACCCTAATTGACTGGGGCCTGGAGATGGTAGGGCCTTGGCAGGGGCTTCAGCAACCTCGGGGGGCCTTTCCTTTCTGGGCAGCAGTAAAAGTTGGCGCCATCTGCATGAACTCTTCAAGCTTGCCCTGATTCATCAGTTTTTCCAGCAAGGTTCTGTGGCCTCGGCACTTGTGAAGCCTGTGCCAATAGTTTCCGTGGAACTCGCAGTAGTCGTTGGAATCCACTCAGGGTGGTGTCGCCGGCCTGGGCTCGGTAGGTCGGATCCATCTCTGCTTGACAGCTGCTGCATAAACCTCAGGGAGTGGCCGAGAGAGGAAAAGCTTTGGGGGAAGGGCGCGCCGAGGTTTTCCCTCATCTTTCTTATGATGCCTGGCCACATGCATCCTCGTGGCCGAGGGTTCAGCATCTCGTTGTTTCCTCTTATTTCTTTCCTGCTTAATCCCGGGAGTGCCTGTGGGGGAGGACTCAGCATCCTCGAGCAGCATAAATTGACTGGCCCTGGCTACCAGTTCTGGGTAGCTTCGAGGTTTGGCCAACTGTAGGAATTTGGACACGTCCCCTATCTTGAGTCCTCTCCGAAAGTTGTGCATGGCCACTGCAGGCTCTACATCCTCACTCTGCTGCAGCGGCGAAGAAGCGGTTGGTATAGTCCCGGAGGCTTTCTCTCTCGCCTTGCTTGATGTTGGCAAGCACCATGTCAGAGACGACCATACGGGTCCGGCCGATGAAATGGGCTATCAACTCCCATTTCAAATGTTCGTAAGAGGAGATGTGACCCCTGGGCAGTTTGATGAACCAGCTGAACGCTGCCCCCTTCAGAGTGTTGGCCAGGAGGTGGCACCTTGTGGCTTCGTCCGGCTGGCGGTAACAGACTGCGGCCTCAAACCCCTGCACATGCTCACGGGGATCTGTCACACCCCTATAGACCTCCAGTCTGGGAGGCCTGAAGTCCTCTGGGACAAGGGCTAGATGGATGGCATCAGAAAAAGGAGCATTTTCGTCCATCGGTCGAAGAAGGGATCAGGCCCATGATGAGGGGCCTGATTGCCCGGAAAGAGGGGGTCTCTTCCGGCGAGGAAAGGAGGAAAAGCAAGTGGAAGAAAAGCAGGTTGTGGTAGTGGACAAGGTAGGAGTGAGTTTTGGCGAACACCCTGAAGGCGGAAAGGACATCTGGGCGGTCTGGAGGAACCAGAAGATTGGATGGAGGGCGCTGCGACCGGAGGTGCCGGTGTGGGAGCTCCAGCGGCCGGAGGAGGAGGAACAGGAGTCGCTGCGACCGGTGGAAGTAACTCTGGGGCCGCTGCGACTGGCGGAGGAGGAACAGGGATCGCCGCTACCGGTGGGAGGGGAACAGGAGCCGCTGCGACCGGCGAGAGAGGAAGCACGGTACATACTGGTTGTGTCTGTCTGAAGATCACGGCCTGCTGGGCTGTAAGACCGGTGACCAGGTCAGTGAGATTCGCGAGCATCCCCTAAAGTTCTGAGACACGTGTGCCCCTAGAGGAGGAAGCAGATTCGGCGTGACGCTGGGAAGTTGAGGCTGAAGCTCTGTCGTCCGGCGCTCGAACAGAGGGTTCTCCCACGTGCACACCGTGGGCCGCAGAGTTGGTTTTGCGCGTTCTGGCCACCATCTTTCCAGGTCTCAATGAAAGTACCAGAAGATGTTGACGTAGGATGTGGGGGTCCTAGGAAACACCAAAGAGAGAGAGAGAGTTCCGGGAGACGGCGGCGCGCAAAGGGGTGAGCCTGTTAATGAAAGCTCAAGGAAGGAACCAGTTCAAAGCATCCAGAGAAACACACAAAGATTTAAGGTGGTTCAGGGAGGAAATCCTCTACATCCACCGGTCGATCAGCGAAGAAGGTTTCACTAATAGAGAAAAAGTGGCCCTGAAGGCTTGTACAGTGTTGTTTGGAAGAAAAGAAGAAGAAAGAGAGCTTCCTCAGTCTCTGTTACAAAAATGAGAGTTCCTCCTTTTTGTTGGGGACTGTTTCAGGAGTATTTGTAGCCGTTGGAGTGCGTGGCTTCACCCTGATTTTTCGGAGAAAAGGTGATGGACAGGCTCTGGGTCCGCGCCGTTTGTCTGCCACCGGAGAGGCCTGCAGTTGCCCAAAAGGATGATATTTTTAAATATTGGTACTTTTTCTGGGGATCCGTGATGGCTGAAGCATGCGGATCTTTGATTTATGGGTCTAGAAAAAGGCGCTCTGTACGGGGAGCAGTGCGGTTAGGTGGAGCTGATTGTGATAGGCGTTGCTCCGTAACCTCGTGCTCGATATTATCAGGGGTATCCTGGGATATCGGGGAACGAGGTTAGGTTGAACCCTCGTGGCCGAGGTTTGACCTGGTCAAAAGTCCTGCAAAATCAAAGGGATGAGTCAGCAAATCAATCAATCAAGTGGAGGCCAGTCAGGCGCCACGTGTACGGTCAGGATGCAGTGCAAGAACCACGTGTTAACATTTATAAATGTCATTAAATCAAATAAATTTTTTTTTTAGATAACATAACATAATATCAAGATAACATTGAACCAAATGCCCCTTAAGTGTAATCTTAATTATATGTATTAATTTTAGTCTTTTATTGAAATTCATCGTCTATATTTTTCATCTCTATTTTTTACTAAATATCTTTTTTTTAAAATATTTTATCTATTTCTAAGATCTTTGTTTTTTTCATAATTTTATTATAATGAATTTTCTTAAAATGAACTTGATGTATTCTTAATTATATGTGTTAACTCTAGTTGAGTTAAAGAAATATCAAACAGAAAATAACATGAGGGTGCTACCTATAAATTCATATTCAAAATAACGAGTGCTATCTGTAAATATTTAACTAACGGGATACTGCCTGTAAAAAAGGCTTATTTAGGTGAAAGATGCAACTTTTCTAAAAAAAAAAAGTTTGATTAACATAACATATAAATCATATATCATAAAATATTAAATTATATAAAAGTAAAATTATATTTTCTAAAAGTAATTTGAATTGAATTGAATAAAAAAATTACATTTTTCAACAAGTGTATTTCAGCCACCATAGAAAATCATTTGCCAACAAGAGCACCAAAAATATTGATAATAGAATCCATCAAAGAGCAGTGGAAGGCTCAGATCTCACATGAGCAAATCATCTTGAAGACAACAAATAAATCAGGGATAATAGTTCGAAAATAAGAAAAGAAGAGAGCTCTAAAAAAAAATTTCGTAATTACAAAAAAAAAATTTTTTGTAATACGAAATATTCGTACAAGTTATAATTTTTTTATTGTAAAATTTTTCATTGATATAAATAATATTTTTTTATTTTTTTTTATAATTTTTTTTAATAAAAAATATAGAAATATATATTTTTAATTAATTACACCCGTGTGACTCGACTTAACCCAAAGATACGGATCCGGACTGGATCCGGACCGATTCAAAGTTAGGTCAACTAGTTTCGAATCTAATCTGGAACCGGTTAGAACCAAATCTGACCAGACCGAAACTAGTCCAGTCCAGTTAACAAGGTGACATGTCTGGAATCGAAAATTCACTAAATATTTAGTATAATCAGATGCCAACAAAGTGTTCTTAGTAACACCAATATTTATAGACGATGAACTAGCTAGGGTTGTAAATGAATCAAGCTGAACTGAACTAAGTTATGTTCATGTTCAAGCATATTTTAGATTTTTTTGTTCAAACTCGTTCATAAACGAGCAAAGCTTTTGGCTACAATGTTCAAGCTCGGTTCATTTACAAATAAACAAGCTTGAGCTCAATTCAAACTTTTTAACGAATAATAATTGAGCTCCTTATCGAGCCATTAGCAAGCTTCTAATCAAGCTTCAAATTAGCCAAATTTAGCTATTTTACACGCCATTAAAATTTAATTATTTTATATATTTGAAGCTCAAATTATTGATATTACATATTGATCATAAAAATCATATAAAAATTATAATACATGCACAATTTATAGCACAAAATTATAGTTGTGATATATATAAAAGAGAGATTATAGTTTTCATATAATTTTATAATTAATATATAATATTAAATATAAAAATAACTAAAATTTTAGTAGTACATATATAATTTTTGTCGATTTTAAAATGTCAACTATTTGATAGAAAACAAGAAACTCATATTATGCAAAATGCATCATAACATGCAATCAAAAAGTTGAGGAGAAAAGAAAAAACATTTATATCAGGCCCATAGATACTAATAATATAATTTCACATTATCATAGGTATCTTGGCCTGAAGATATTTGTTCTGCCCTCTAAAGCACAAATAAGAAGGTTTTTAAAATCTCCTATAAAAAAAAAAAAAAAAAATGAAGGTTTAAAATCCCACCAAGAAATGTTTATCCTAAATAATTTCTTTTTTTTTTAATATCTATCCCATGTAATTTCTGCAAAAACCAATAACTTAACTAAAAAAAATTAAACCAAATACATCCTTAATATTATTTATATATCTTGATATTCAGATATTTTTTGATTAATTATTTTGTAATTTTTACACAATTATTCATACATATTATCAAATTAAATAATTATTTTTAAATATACTTTAAATCTAATTTGATTATTTTCTCCAAACAATTAGAACATTTATTGTATGTAAATTGCACTCTTAGCTCTTTTAATATGTATTATTTGTTCTTTAATTTTTAACTGTATTGTTTCATAATTTATTTACAAGGAATAATATTTTTGTAATATATCTTATCCTATTAATATATAAAATATACTTCTTTTATTATTATAAATAATTTTTAATTTTAAGACATATAATTCATTATCATAGGTATCTTAGCCTGAAGATATTTGTTCTGCCCTCTAAAGCACAAATAAGAAGGTTTTTAAAATCTCCTATCAAAAAAAAAAAAAAAAATGAAGGTTTAAAATCCCACCAAGAAATGTTTATCCCAAATAATTTATTTTTCTTTTTAATATCTATCCCACGCAATTTCTGCAAGAACCAATAACTTAACTAAAAAAAATTAAACCAAATACATCCATAAATTATTTATATATCTTGACATTCAGATATTTTTTATTAATTATTCTGTAATTTTTACACAATTATTCATACATATTATCAAATCAAATAATTATTTTTAAATATACTTTAAATCTAATTTGATTATTTTCTCCAAATAATATATATATATAAGAGAGAGATGGAGAAAGCGAGAAATGATAAGCAAATAATTAGCAAGAAGTCATGATTGAGGAGAGCGAGGAGTGAATATTGGGTAATGCTATAATAGAAATGAATCACTTAAGTAAAGTTCAACTCTTGGTAAGCTTTTAGACTATATAATGAGTGCTAAGAGGGGCACAAAAATGAATAGTACCACATCAGAAAGGAATAATATTTCTGAACTGTATAAGTAAATAGTATGATCTCAAATAGCAGAGATACTATTGGAGAAAAATCGTGAAGTCAATAATAAGAAACTTTACAGTTAAGCGTACTTAGGTTGGAATAGCACTGAGATAGACAAACTTATAGAAAATAATACTCAAATCACACAGTTTTTTAAAATCAAAATAAACAATGACTCTACATTTAAATCACAACTTATTATATAAATAGTCAATACAAATCTATCTTAGCAGTTATTTAGTCGTCAACTGTCAAATCATGCCTTCTCACATCCAGGCGACTAATAGTATCACGATACGAGGTTTCATTCAACGCAAACAACAGAAAAATTTTAGTCCTGTTTCCACCACCTATTGCAAAAAGAAATAAAACAAAAGATATCCTTTTCATTCTCTGAATTTGTCTCTATTTGAATGGTATTTAAATTAGTTATGACTATTTTTTAAAAAAAATAAAATAATTTATATAATTCTCAATATATCAATTAATTTTATTTAATATTTTCACAATTAATTAATTTCATTTCTCATCCTATATATATATATATATATCAAAAAAAATTATATTCTTTTATAAAAAAATTGAAAAACTGTTCACAATTAATTAATTTCATTTCTCATTTATTTATATATATATATAAAAATATTTTTTATAAAAAAATTGAAAAACTGTTCATTGCTAAATTAGGCACCAATTAAACAGAAATTTTCATCAAAAAACGGATCCAAATTTCTAACAGAGAAGTGCATCCAACCTCAAGTGCAGCGATGTTGCTGAGATTGGTTTAACGAAGAAGATCTTCGTTGCGTCGGTCCAAACCGATCGGTAAGAAGAAGAAGAAGATCGGACCGTTCTCTTAATGCATACCTAAACGGGATTAGGGCCGTACCGGAAAAGCGTGCTACGGAGCAGATTCTTGGGGCGCTCGTCGGCCGAGAGGGGGCTTTCGGCAGCGGATCCGGTGGCGGAAGCGGAATGCCTGAAGGAGGGCTTGCCGCCGACGATGCCGGACAGCCCGACGCCGAGGATTGGACCGACGGTGATCTGGGGGTTGATGGATTGATCGCTCATTCGCCGAATGGAAGAGTAGACTGCGCAGGCTCGAGCAGCCTCTGAGCCTAATGAGGATTGAACGCTTCTTCTTCCCCCAGATCAGAGGGAAACGATCTTCAGCCAGCGCCAGCGCTAACAGCCATTTAAGTTCATCGTTTTCAGCCCGGACCGGCCGGTCCGGTTGAACCGGTTTGACCTTGAACCGGCCACTATATCACATTGGTCAACCTATTAAATTAAATTAATAATTTAAATTTTTAGTCTGGTCTTTGAACCGAATGAACTGATCCAATCGATTAAAATTCACAAGTATAAAAAATAAATTTGATAAAATATTTATTGACTTTTTATATACTTCTAACTTAATAGATTTAACTACTACAACAATAATAACAACCAAGCCTTAATTCCACCAGGTGAGGTCGGCTACATGAATCATTTATTTCCATTGCGCCCTATCAGTTACCAAATTCTTATCTAAGTCTAAGTAACTAAGATCACTTCTTATAGTTTCTTGCCATATTTTCTTTGGTCTCCCCCTTCTTTTTTGTACATGGGTAAAATTCAATAACTCATTTTTTTTAACTGGAGCTTCAATCGGCCTACGATTTAGATGTCCAAACCATTTAAGCCGACTTTCTCTAAGTTTATCCTCAATTGGTGCAACACCAACTTTCTTTCGGATATACTCATTTCTCATTCTATCCTTTCTTGTATATCCACACATCCACCTTAACATTCTCATTTCTGCAATATTTATTTTATTTGTATATTTTCTCTTTGCAGGCCAACATTCTGCACCATATATCATCGCTGGTATTACTACAGTTTTAAAAAATTTACCCTTGATTCTGGATGGAATTTTTCTATCGCACAACACACCAAGAGCATTTCTCCATTTTACCCATCCTGCTTGAATCCTGCTAATAATGTCATTATCTATTTCATCATTATTTTGTATAATTGATCTAAGGTATCTAAAGCGCTCACTCTTCTTGACAATTTGATCACCAATTATCACATCTCCAATATAAGTATTTCTTGGATCTATACTACTTAAAAAAAAGTCAATTAACTAACTATTAAAATATTAATTTTTATTTTAAATTTTTTATTTTTTATATTATTTTTAGAATAATTTTAATTTTTTAAGAATTATTTATAATATTTATAAAATTATAAATATTTATAATATAATTATACAGCCATCCGATTGAACTATGATTCAATTGATTAAATTGATTAAATTATAAATTGATTATTTGATCGATTCAATCTCCGGTCCGATTCTGAAAATTTTAATTAATTTTAATTTGGAGATGAAAGATTATGAAAATAAAAATACATGGAGTAATTAGTGGGATTTCTGTGCATATCTTCGAAAGTAATATGCTATTGAATTTTATAAATTAATCTGAAATTTATCTTTTCAATTTTATAATATCAATTAAATTTTAAATATTACTTGTAACATGATCTTTTAATGCGAATAATTTTTAAGGTAAATACGATACAAATTAACAAGATTATGAAATAAAATCAAGTTTATTAATTTTAAAAATTAACATTTGAATCTTTAAATTTCGTTAAATTTTTCTATTTCACATAGATCTTTTTTAAATTTTTTATCATTTAAGAAAAAATATTAGTATTTAAAGATTTTTTATTTGCACGATTATTAAAATACTCGTTCCTCTTTATATAATGATCGTTTTAAATTATATACTTGGCATAATTTTTGATGAAAGGCCTGAATTAAAAATATGTCAAAACTCAGGGACTAAATGCTAATTTTTAAAATTTGTGGGCCCATTTGATGATAATACCCCTAATTTCAAGGGATTTTATAATTTTAAACCTAATTAATTTTAATACATAATCTTTTAGCACTATAATTATTATTATATCATTTTTAATCCATATTATTTAATTATGATTATTATGGTTAATTAAACCTAAATATACAAATTTATAAATATATAATATATTTATATATGCATATTAATTTAGACAAATACTAATGTATATACATCATGTACATATAAAATACTTACACATCAATATGAAAATATAAATAAATAACCATATGTATATATATATATATATATATATATGTGTGTGTGTGCGCGCGTGACGCTCATGGCCGAAAAGGACGAGGAGTGAACGCTAGGTGATGTCCGAAGTAAAAAAAGAAATCACTAAGGCAAAGTGCAACTCCCAGCAGGCTTCTAGGCTGATAAATAGTAGTGAAAAAGGCACAAGAATGAATCGCTCCACATAAAAAAAGAGGGGAGATTCTGAATTGTATAAATAGATAATGTAATCTCAAATGGGAAAAACCCCGTTTAGGAGAAAACCGTGAGGTTAATATTAGAAAACTTCTTTTTATCAAAAAAAAAAAAATATATTAGAAAACTTCATGGCTAAGCATGCTTGGGCTGAAGTAATACTGGAATGGGTGATCTTCCGAGAAGTACTCAAGTCACACAGTTCCCTAAACACAAAGCAGACAATTCCTGTAAATCTAGATCACAGGATGTTATAACATGGTATCAGAGCCAGCCTCTTATAATACAATGTGATTCAATGTGATTTAAGAATGATGTAATATCTCGTGATCTCAATGTAGAGGTATTGTCTGCTTTGAATTTAGAAAAACTGCGTGACTTGAGTCTCACACTTAACTACAGAGTTTTCTATAATTAGTCTCATGGTTTTACTCCAAGAGACGCCTCTATAATTTAAGATCACATTATCTACTTATACAGCTCAAGATCTCCCTTTCTTTTCGATATGAGATGATTCATTCCTCTGTCATTCTCATCACTCATTATTTGGCCTAGAAGCCTACCAGGAGCAGCATTTTTCTTTAGTGATTCCTTTCTCTTAGGATGTCACCCAACGACCACTCCCTGCCTTTTTGGTCCATGAGCATCACAGATGAATAGACACTCGTAGTCGAAGAGGGCGAGGAAAGATCACCGAGTTATATTTTAAGAGAAAGAAATCACTAAGATAAAGTGTAGCTTTTGGCAGGCTTCTAGGCTAATAAATAGTGGTGAGAGGGGAATAGAAATGAATTGTTCCACATTAGAAAGCGAAGGAGATCCTGAGTTGTATAAATAGATAATATGACCACAAATGGGAAATACGCCTTTTGTCACAAAATCGTGAGGCTAATGATGAGAAACTCCATAGTTAAGTGTGCTTGGGCTGGAGTAGTACTGCGATGGGTAATCTTCTTGAAAATACTCAAATCAAGCAGTTTCCTAAAGTAAAAATGGGCAATACTTCTGCATTTAAATCACGAGATATTACAAGACACACATACAAAAATAATAAAAGCACATGTACACATATGTTATAAATATCATGCATGCATTACATTGAAATTATTAAAATAAAAAATTATGTAACAGTCGAAAATACCAAAACTGATATGGGAGCAGGTCACGCCTATCTTTCCTATATCTCACTGCAACTCCACCAAGCCAATCTCCCTCACACCCGACCACCTTCCCGAACATCAGCACTGCCATCTTAGGACCATGGCGCTCTCCCATATCTCCATCTCGACACCTATTTAGTAGACCTTATAAGTAAGCAAAAAAGACCTAGATTCAGAATTGGAGGAGAAAGAAAAGAAGAAATAGGTTACCTTTGTCTATGGCAAAGGACTCAAAATGCTCAACTATTGCTTTTAGTTCACCAATACTTTTACGTACTTTTCTACTATCATTTGCTAAAGAGCTTCCTACTGGTGGGTTCATTATGTTCAATGTATAGTTTGTTTTCTTAGAATGTTCAACGCATGACGTGCATTTATTTTAATAATAATAATAATAATTGAAACTGATACATCTAATTTAAAACCTTAAACTTATCAAAATTTAGATAAATTGCATTCAAATCTTTCCATTTATTGATGTATAGATTTTGTGTTAATATAATGAGCATTTAATTTTGCCATTAAATCACCATCATATAATAAATTAGAATGCATGCTTTAAAGCCGGCACACCTTCTTTCTTCTCCATATTCATGGCTGCTGCCTCCTCCCATGCTCGATTCATCCACAAGAAAAGAGTCGTTTTTATTTTAGGCGCGACAGCGACCGGCAAGTCCAAGCTCGCCGTCAGCCTCGCCGTGCACTTCGCTGGCGAGGTCATCAACTCCGACAAGATGCAGGTATACAGAGGCCTCGACGTCATCACCAACAAGATCACCGGCGAGGAGTGCGCCGGCGTTCGCCACCACCTACTCGGCTTCCTCCACCCCGAAGCTGAGTACTCCGCCGGAGACTTCCGGAACGACGCAGTGCGGGCGGTGGACGATGTCCTCGCCCGCGGACGCCTGCCCATCATTGCCGGCGGCTCAAACTCCTACGTCAGGGAGCTCGTCGCCGGGAACGGCGGCGATTTTGCTGGACGGTACGACTGCTGCTTCATTTGGATCGATGTCGACCAGCCGGAGCTCGACGGCGTGGTGGGGGAGAGGGTGGAGAAGATGGTGGAGATGGGGATGGTGGAGGAGGCGAGGGGAGTGTTCGACGCCGCGATGGCGGATTACTCGAAGGGGATTTGGAGGGCCATCGGATTGCCGGAGTTGGATCGGTATCTCCGGTGGGCGGCTGCGGCCGGAGGTGAGGAGAATGGGGAGAAGCTGCTCGCCGAATCCATGGAGGAGATCAGGGAGAACACGCGCAAGCTGGCGAGAGTGCAGAGAGAGAAGATCGTCAGGCTAATGAAGGAGGACGGGTGGCCGTTGTTCCGCGTCGACGCGACTCCGGCGGTGCGCCAACGGGGGGAGGCCGCGAGGGAGAGGGTGTGGGAGGAGACGGTGGTGAAGCCGAGCGTTAGGATGGTGGAGTGTTTCGTCGGAGAAGACGGCGAAGCCTCTGTGGTGTGCCGCCAATCGCCATATATTGGAATTCTTTGAAAATTAACACAATTTATTTGTGATAATTGTCTACGTGGCACATAAATTTGCTATTTTATATATTTCTATTTTATATTTAATAATTTATTTCTGTACGCTATAAATTATATAAATTTTTTTTGTGATAATTACCCATATATCAAATAAATCTTCATGTATTACACCACACACACTTTCTTCACAATCCACAGTATAAATTTTGTGAAGAAAATGTGATATAATTTTAAAAAGTTTGTGTGGCATGTAGGTAAATGTCTCATTTTTTTTATCACAATCATAAAATATTCAAGAGGATAATTATCTTACATGCCACATTATTTCGCTTTATTTATGTGTTACACATACATTCTTAGTTAATTATGCTATGCACACTCAAAATATTATAATAAGTAATTATAATTTTCCAATAACCTAACTATAGTTAAGTTACAAAAAATCTGAATAGTTCATCATATTATTTTAAGAATGTTTAAATATATTTTGAGTGAAAATGTTAAAATTTTGATGTTTAGGTTGTGGTAAGAGAAGGGAATATTTGCGACGTGAATTGATTTTAGGACAGATCAGCGCTTTAGTGTGACATCGCGAAAAAAAAAAGTACTATTAAGGATAAAAATATAATTTTAATGATTTACTAACGAAATATTTTTTTTTTCAAATAGATTTTGACTAAATTTTAACTTAAGTGTGTATGTAAGATTTTATAATATTTTGAGTGTGCATAGGATAATTAACTAAAAATAGATAGGTAACGCATAAATAAAGTAAAATAGTGTGGCATGCAGATAATTATCCCAATATTCAATATAACATTTTTAAATTTATAATATGCATAATACTGCAATAAATAAGTTTATTATATCATGAATGTAATTATCCTATTTTATTTAAGAAGAATTATACGTATAAATTTTTTTACTCATTTAACCTCTAAAATTATGTATTTATAAATTACTTTATACTTTATAAATTATATTTTTTCATATTGGGTGCGGGTATTCCAACACATGGGATTTTGAGTAACCCAATGGTGGGATGACACAAATCGAGCGGATTCGGTCCTATTATGTGCTATGAGAAATGACGCTTCTCATTTACTATGTATATCATACGACGCATGTATGAAGCATAAAAGAAATTTTAGTGAAAAGTGAAATGCATCCTTTATATTTGTACATGTTATACGACGTGAAAAATCAGATGCTTTGTATGACATGCGAAGCACAAATTATAAGAAATTGTGTAGAGCGAGGTGAGCCCCACCTACTCAGATCAATTCCTTTTTGATTCAATCTATTTAAACTTGACTCAAATCTAACTCATTTAATAAACGAGTTAAGCATCAAAACCCATTCCTAATCTATTTAATAAACATGTTACTCAACATGTTACAAAATTTGTAAATTCATTATTTTTACCTTGATAAATCTACAATTTTTACTTTAATAAAAAACAATACAAATACAACTAAATTATGTAATACGCATCTAATAGTTAATATTAATATTAATACTTAAAATAAAAAAAATATAATAATTTTGATAAAGAAGTCATTGGAGAATGATAATTGGGTCAACCTACCAACCGTTATACAAGTCCTCTTTGATGAGTAAAGCTTTTTTTTTTTATTTTAAAACTCAGAACATACATAGAATATTATGAATAATATTGCAGAATTCATTAATTTAGAAATCAAGTTCAGCCATCCATATATATATATATAACAACAACAACAACAACAACCAAGACTTAATCCCACTAAGTGGGGTCGGCTAAATGAATCTTTTGTTTCCATTGCGCTCTATCAGTTATCAAATTCTTATCTAATTCTAAGTAACTAAGATCACTCCTTATAGTTTCTTGTCATGTCTTCTTTGGTTTCCCTCTTCCTCTTTGTACATAGGCAAAATCCAATAACTCAATTTTTCTAATTGGGGCTTCAATCGGCCTACGATTTAGATGTCCAAACCATCTAAGCCGACTTTCTCTAAGTTTATCCTCAATTAGTGCAACACCAACTTTCTTTCGGATATACTCATTTCTCATTCTATCCTTTCGTGTATATCCACACATCCACCTTAACATCCTCATTTCTGCAATATTTATTTTATTTGTATGTTTCCTCTTTGCAGGCTAGCATTCTGCACTATATATTATCGCTAGTCTTACTACAGTTTTATAAAATTCAGCCATCCAACAATATAATAAAGGTACCAACATCTTAATTTACTTAACATCCATTTCATATTTTATGTAATACCTTCAGGCATATTCCATGGTTGGTTAGCTATAGTATTACTGCTGAGAGAGAAAAGCTGAGGATGGTGGGGTTAAAGCCATGGGCCATAGCAGCATGCCAAACATTCTCCATGTCCATGATCATGGTGCCACATTCATGATTTTTCCATTAATCCTCTAATGCATGCACTATCCCAGCAATTCTCCATGCGCTCATTGCCTTCCTTGGCAACCAATTCTCACATGTATGTTGATTTTCATAAGCCTTTGGAACCATGAGTACTGCTGGGGTGCAATAATATATATAAGCAGTCCTTCCTCTTTTGTCTTGGAGGAAACTGAGAAAATGGAATGAAATGCATGCGTATTCTTTGCTGCCATCTTTTGTTCTTCATCCCTCAACCCATCATCTACTTATAACCATACCTTACTTTCATAACCATCTGAGCGGAATACCAAATATTAATGGTGCAATTCTGATGGAGGTTTTAGTTTCAAGAGCTCATGTTCTTCCTTTCTAACCATCATTATCTCAACTTTCTGATGACACAATCTAAGAGCTAGGAAATAAGAAGCCATCTGCAATTAGAATTTGCTTTGTCCCTGCAGGGATGCTGTGAAGAACCACTGCAGCTGCCAAGCTTGTGCCATCAACATTTTTGATTTTCATATCTGGTTTTTTCTCCAAGTAAAGTCTGCCATAATCGTTCAATTCGTCTCCCTGATGTGGTACGGCGGCAGGTTCGTCCCCATGTATGATCACGATAACGTTGGCATCTGATGCTCTCCATTATCCCATTCTGAAATTCCCCAGAGATCGGGTGACCACCATGTTCCTGCTAAACTAGAAGGCCTTGAGGCCTTGTCGAGCATTGAGATCAGGGCAGTACTATCATTGAGACTTCAGTGCTGATGCCAACCCTCGGTATTGTAAATCTTTAGTTCTTCTTCTTCGAAGCTGATCCTAGAGATTTTCCTGAGGCCTTTCCCTCAAGATCAAGTCTCCAGATCATCCACGGGATCAAGACTCAAAATCGTCCCTCGATCTCTAGGTCAAGGCCAAGTTTCAATTGAGAGAGAGAGAGAGAGAGAGAGAGAGAGAGAGATGGAGGTTTGGGGCGGCTGGCAGCCGGCCGACGACGACATCACTGGCGTGCTAGGCACACAGGGAGGGAGAGGGAGGAGAGTCAAGCTTAAGTTGGGCTCACGATTAAAAATTGCCAACTGATCAAAGTGATACTAATTTAACAAATAATAATAATACTAATAATAAATAAATTTTTTTAATCATTCTACACAAATTTTAATATAAAAAAATATTATTTTACTTCACATATTTAATTAATTTTTAATAAAAATATATACTTTATTTCATGTCCTAGACCAAAATATTCGAATCGAAAATTTTGGTTTAAAATGTAAAATAAAATTAATTATTTTATTAAAAATTATTGAATATGTGAAATAAAATAATAATTTTTTTATATTAGAATTTATGTAAAATGATTAAAAAATTTTATTTATTATTATTATTATTGTTGTTTTTTAAATTAGTATCATTTTGATCCTGATTTGATCCTGATTTAGTCATCGCGCCAAACCGACAACTACTGCTAGATCCTCCAATCTCATTCCCAAATAGAGAACTCCGCCCAAATGCCTACATCTGCGGCCTTCTATCTCGTCTTTTGCCATAATTCATCATGTCAAGTCATCCAAAGGAGCAAAAAAAGAGAGATATTGTCACTAGCAACACTCAAAATTCTGTCGGACCGATTAGTTGAATAAATTCAATTGTGAATCAACAGCTATACCAATCTGATTTATTTATTAAACAAAAAAAACGAGTCGTTCTGATGGTGAACTAAATGAATCAGTTGAAACAATTAAAGTTCATAAATATGTAAAATGAATTTGACAAATGCATATTAAACTCTCCCACCAGAGTTATGTTGCTTATTGATAGTTAAATTTAATTAATTGCATAAATTTTATATTCATTATTTAATTTCTCAAAAATTACCTATAATATTTATAAACTTAAAAATATTACACAATAAAAAAATTAAATAATCGGATAACCATCTGATTCATAATTAGACTAAATTCAAAAGAATAATAATATTTAATAAAAATACAGACAAATATTCAAAATAACAAATTTATCTGTCCCAATGATTCATATTATCATTAAAAATTAAAATAAATTTTTACAATTTAATTGAATTTAATTTGAATTTAGCATCAAACTAACTAAAATAATTATAGCTAAAATATCCCTCAACTAAATAATATAAATTTTTTTAAATTTTTCATATTTTTTTTTCCAAATTATTGATTTTTTGTAACTATAACTATCTGAGTCTTGAGCCAAACAGAGAAATACCTATTTCCTTTTTGATATTCAATTTAGACTTGCGTATATCTGGAGAATTCATGTTGTAAAAATCAGATTAAACTGCTCGATTTAACCGTGAACTGACACATTATTTAGTCTAATTCGATGTTAAAATTAAATTACGAGAATTCCCAGCGCTATCAAATTTCTCAAAAGTTTAAAGTAATAGGAAAAACATAACTAATTGACTTATTAAATTATGCACCCAGCACTATGTTTGAACTAAATATTTTTTTTTTTTTTTTTTTTATTACAGTGACGCACTCATCCAAAATTATATCAAACAGAAAAATAAAACTAAATAACTGCCTACACTAAAACCATCCGGTCACTATTTTTTCTAACAATCTTTCCTCTCAGCGCACGATCGAAATTCAAATTCAAGACCTACTTTGATATCAATTATTAAGGTCCTTTGTGCTACGGACTCTCTTAAAGGCTTAAGCTGATAAAAAGAACACAATTAATATTATAAAACCGAACTAATAATTAAATCGAAATAACAATTATTTTATATCAGACCATCAAACCAATCTAACTGACAGTTCAATTATTAATATTAATATAATAAAATAATATGATTACATACATATTTAATATTTAAAATATATAATATATATGATATAAAATGCTTCTTATATAAATATAATTAAATAATTAATATCAATAAAACTTAATTAATATATATTCAATATAACTAATAAAAAGTTGATGAATATATATATATATATTCAATAATATAATTAATTAATGTATATCCAAATTACAGTAAAAAAATTTCATTATAAATATAAATCAAACATAAATTTTTTTAATTTAAAAAGCTTATTAACTTGCCTATAAATATTAACCAACAAAGATAAAATATAAAATTTTCAATTGAACCAACATGTAACCGGTTCAATCGGCTCACTCAATTTGACCAGTTCAATTCAATCTAAACCAGTTCAATTCTTCTTCGATTTTAACATAAAGCTGGACTGGACTAGAGACCAGTTCGTAGTCCGATCGGTCGAACCGACCAGTCCTATCCGATTTTTACAACATTTAGCGCAAACAATTCAATTATTAAACTATGCACTCAGTGCCTACGGGTTAAACTCAACCTTCTATTCAATTAAGGCACATATTCAAAATTATATCAGGCTGAGCGATGAACCGATAGTACTAAACTAGTGACAGTCATAGACAAACAAGTCACTATTTTTCCCAACACAAATTACAAATAAGAATAAATTAAATCATAATAAATTAATCTTTTTCTATAATATATATCATTCAGTGATGATAATGTGTGTCAAAAAGAATGAATACATTTATTATCTTGAACATTTATTACTATTTTTTAAAGTTCTTTCAAAAAGTAGTGAATTACCGTTTCGATCAGTTTGATGACCAATCCAACTAAACAACGAGCCGATTTCTCTAACATTGAAAGAAATATGGACCAACATTTAAATTAATGAATTCCAATGGCCCTTCTGAGTTTATTTATGATAAAAGATATCATAAATTTTCTCCTGATTTGTGATTTTATGTATGTTCTTAAAAATCATGCTGACCCATTCTCCAAATATCCAAAGCAGCAGGCTATTACACTAAGCCAGTAGAGTGCCAGTCATAACAGTTACAGCTTCGCCCCGAATAAGAACTCGTTTTCTCTCCTCGTCCACTTCCAGATCCAATATTCCACCCCTTGGTGAAGCCTACAACAACAGTCGATATATGCAATTATCAATTTGTATGCATCGTTTTTTGCGAGAAATTATTAGGTTTGAGCAACACACTAGCTAGCTTTTGGGGGGCTTATGGGAACGTGGGACCAGTGACAGAGCAAAGACCAAATTTTCTTTCCGAAGGCTACTAATATGAAAACCGCGCAATGAGAGCCACAATATTCTTTATCGAGCTGGCTATATGTAGATTAAACTACATCGACAAAGCAAAGTTCTTCTTTTCTGTATTTGATCACACGATCTCTATGCCGAAATGAGGCAACTTAACTGCCAACATATGACCAAGTTGGAGTGTGAAGAGGTATGAGCTCTTTTTGTATATTTTGGAGCAATGACCGCGAAGTTCAATTTCAATGTGGTCATGTATATGCGTAAAATGTTACCGAATAACGTAAATCATGTATGCTTGTTCTTTCTCACGCTTTGTAAATCACATCCAACAATTCTAAGTGAAAATTACAACTTGATTCTAAGTTCCTCATATCTAGTATTATATCTGGCAAGAGATTAAAATCGACAATACTATATCTCAACAAAAATTACCTGGTAAGCCCTAAGCTTGTGTTTGCCCAGCTTCCTACTCCAGTATGGTGCTAATGCGCAATGTGCACTTCCACAAACAGGATCCTAGAAAAGGTCAAATTTGAAAAAAATGTTGAATGAACTACTACTACACTATAAACATAGAAAGCAACCAAAAGCATGGAAGAACATCAACAAGTATACTAAATATAATGTTTCAATTTCCCCCAGCTCTTTTCTAAAAAGTACAATTGACTTGTGCATTAAACAGAAGCCGCTTTACCGATGTTAAACATTAGAATGTCATAAACTACCCTACCTTGAAAGCGAAAGAGGTTTGGATGATATTGATTCGAAGACATCAAAGCTCAAAACAAAGGGTGAATGGGAACATGAGAGTTGAAAGAATTCAGGCTTCCTCTCACACAATAGTATTGAAGATGCATAATCCAGCAGCTATTTATTTTGATACAAGGGAAAGTCATCCGATTCAAGCTGAGTGATCACAAGTTCAAAAATGTATGAAAGAACAACAAAAATACCCTGTGTAGATAGCAGTTCCTGGTAAAACGATTTTAGCTGCTACAACACTTATTTGATTTTGTAAAGTTTCGTTAAACTAAGTGGTCGATCAAATCAACTAAACCAAAATTACTTTAGATCAGAAATCACTTCGAAAAAGCTATCAACACAATTGTGAATGATTGAGGATACAGAGTAAGAAACAGAAACATAACTCAAAATCAACATATTATTACTACTTTCAAAAAGAACATTATTCCAGTGAAACTGAAACCGAAACTCGATAATATGGTCAACTAAATTAGTAGTTAACAAAAATTTCAAGTTTAAACCAATAATCTAAATTATGAAACAATGTATGCAATATTATAAATTGCATAATTGCAAAAAAACATTAGTCATACATTTGAACTTGCAAATTTTTTTTAAGTTCTAATTTATTATTAATAACAATAAATTCATTAAAGTGCCAAAGTTTTCATGATACAGACTTGCTAATTTAAAAGTTTATCTTAAAAAGAATACATACTATTATCCAAGTTTTGTAATTACACATTTAATCCCAGCTTACACTCAGTAGTATTTATGTTATTGGTATTGTTACATTAAACAAAAGAAATCATATTTTTATACATGATCAGTTCGATATGGTTAACTGACAATTTTTAAATTGAAATTGTAACAAAAAATATTCACACAAAAATCTAACCAAAAATTGTCAGCTTGATTCAATTAACAATGACTTTTAGTTTGATTTTGTTGGTTTCACTTTGGTTTTCCTGTTTACAATTATTTTTTATCACCATAATGCGTGCCTAGGAGTGATGTTTACATATTGACTATGTTAACTCTTGATCTCAAAATCTCTCTTTGATTTAGTCTTTCACACTGCAAGTACAACAAACAACTACTAAATAGATAGTGTGATTTCCAAATATTTTAAAATATTCACAAAGACTTGAAGATGGTTGCAACAAACACGAACTAATAGGCATCCAATCCAGGGATAAGTCAGCAAAAGGGAGATAATTTAGAAATTTTGTGCATTGTGTTTTGTCACGACCCAAATACCAAGTAATTGGCTTCCAATCACAGAATATCTGGAGAAAAGTGAGAATCAAATAGTTTCTGTAATGTGATGTGTAAGACTACCTACTGAATTGCAGAATTAATATTAACTCAGTCTTAAGAAGATTAACTTAGCATGAAATGCTAACATTGACCCCAAATAGAAACAGTGAACCTGGATACTTAATAGGAAATACAATTTTCATTCTGGGAGTTGCATGAAACGTTACAACATGCAAAAAAAACAATATCTTATTAGCAGCAAAATAGGATGATTGGATTGAAAGATTCAGATGTGCATTATTCATTCAAGAACAATGGAGGTAGCAAGTCGTCATCGAAGGATATTGATGAGCAATGACAGTCATACAAGAATCGCACAACCATTAGTTTGATACCTCATTAATTCCGAGCTTGGGACAGAAGAAGCGAGTAAAGAAGTCAAATCCAGTTCCAGGAGGAGCAAGAGCCGTCATGATAAACCCCCTTCCAGAACATCTCTCTAGCTCACCAAAATCAGGCTTAATATTAGCAAGATCCTTCCCAGAAGAAAGCTCTACCAGTATATTTGATCCCTGCAATTTAAGTTAACTATGTTTGGAAGCAATGCCAAGTTTTCGAAACGTGCTCCATTCAACAAATATGAAAAAAAGAACTTACGATGGGGTCCCCTGTAGTTACAGCTTTCTGAACATTCACCGTAGATAAACCATTCAAAGTCAAAGGAATTGATGGAATATCTGTAGAATCACAATCGCGAACCTCAATTATTGGAAAGTCGAGCTCAATGGAAAACTTTTGCTCATCTCCTTTGATGTATTGCTTTAAGGAGCCCAAATTCTGAATTTTCTCTACTTTCTTGGTGGTTAAAGTCCCAGATCTTGTATCAAACTCCACCAATGCACCTTGCACAGCACCTGATGCAAAAAGGAAATGTGCAGAAGCTAATGTAGCATGCCCACAAAGGTTTACCTGCCAAGATCGAATCACAAGATCTAAGATTGATGAAAGTTTCCAACTATAAAATTTTGGTGTTAAAATGACATTGAATTTCAACTAAACACTATCCAGTACTTGTCATAAATGCCCAACCCCTCATCTCCTGATTTTGGGATCAAACTAGAATGCTTCAATCCAAAATGTGTCCTAGTGACTGCCAACCACCGAAGACCTTCAAAGGAGAAAATTCCTCAAAGACTTAAAAGTCTTCTTCAAGAGTATCCAAGCAGAGATGACTTAGAGAAGGAAGATTTGACAACTCTAGATACAAGGCCATGACATTAAGAAGATAGAGTCGAGAGAGATCTCAAAGAAGGGAATTTACCGAGCAACTTGAGATCGAGGTGTTGCTAATCTATTAAACACCAAGGGAGGGAGGGAGGGAGGGAGGGAAATTCCAAGAGTGAAGTGAATTGGATTATGAAAATTTCAGTTAATTGCAACAATTAATCATTGAAATAATCATATAATTGTGAGATAATATTTATAATTTATAAATTTTAAAATGCTGAGAGCTTAAGTGAAAACATTTCAAATTAATCTCAAAAGAACTAATAATGAAAATAGATCAATCTGAGATTGACCATTGAATCAACTGCAAAAACTGGTAACCGAAACCGACTAATCAATGTGACCACCCAAACAAACCAACTGGTTCTGATTGGTGCGTGAAAGCCTTCCTATTTCAATATTATCTTCCAAAAGGCTGATCTAGATAATAATTTGCTTCTCATTCACACACTTAAGTCATAAATCGATTAATCAAGTTATTGCACAAAGCACACAATAAAATCAAAAAATGAGAGAGCGATACGATGACAAAAAATAAAAACCCAAGAGATGTATAGTGGCTTAGATCGATTGTCTTACTCCACTTCTCACTCTTCGAATCAAAATTTTCACTAAGATCGCTTTTATAGAACTAAAGCCAAAAAATCCTTACAAACACTCCTTTCTGGACAAGTAGCAAACTGAAAGCTTTTGTAAGCTCAATGCCAACCCAACTTTGCAACTCAAGTCTATTTCGACTTTTTATAGGCTCAAGTCTAACCCACGACTACTCTTTTTATCAGGTAGTAGCTAGCAAATCTTTTCCTAGGCCATAGGTTTAAACCGAAGCCGACCTTTTCCTATAAGCTCATGTTAAAACCCTTACTATTCCTTTTACAGTGGAATACTGGACCGCAACAAAGGAGAAAGAGAAAAATACTTTTTCCTAGAAGCGAAAATTACAACAAGAGTTGTAAAAATAGTTACGCAAAGAAAAATCATTGTCAAAACTCTTGGAAGGATTTATATAAGTGAGACAACCGAAGAATAAGATTTAGCTAGCAAATCTATATAGAAAATGATTGACCCAAAGAATAATCGAAATATATGCTTTGAAGAAGAGGTATATGATAAACATACAAGTAAACACAGCTTCTCTAAAAATGATTATAAAATTGTAGATAATGCACTTCTCTCAAAATAACTAGTTTATTGTTTTATGAATGATATGCAAGATCACTTGTGTAGGATCTACATATGGGTCTAGAAAGAGATGAATAGACTCTAATTAAAATTTTATTTACTATAATTATAATATAATTAACTTAAACTCAAGTTAGCAATAAAATAATTAACAAGTGAAAGCAATAATAAAAAATACAAAATAATAAGAAAACACAATAACAAAAAACACATGATATAATGAGGTTCGATACCTTATGATATTTACGTCCTCGACCCAAAGGCAAACAAACAAACTATTTACTAGAAAATACTCCTTTGATCAAAGGTGGAGAAGTCTGTACAATTTAAAATCAACTAACTACAAAACCAACTAAAAACTCTCCTCATTAATTATAAGTGAGGGAATAATTAAACCAAGAAAATCGATAAAAGATATATAGTAAGAACAAATCAACTAACCTCTCCTTCCTAGAATTGCACTTTGAAGAGCTTGGAGAGAGTGAATCAACTATAGGCACTTGAAAACCTTAATCAACTTTTAATTTTCAATTAATTGCCTTAATCACTTTTTAATCACCTCAGTTCTCTCTCATCAAAATCGTGGTAAAGAATGTTCAATAATCATTTAGAAGAAATCTCAAACACCCCCACCACTTATATAGATAAGGTCCCCAACAACTAGCAAAAATTGGCTCAAAACTACCTTTAATCGATCTGTTGATCGGTCAAACAACTAACCATTAGAAACTCAACGGTCACATTTCAAATAGCATTGATCAATTAGCTGATCAATCAAACAACTGATCAGCCAAATTGCATGTTGCAATTGATCGATCAAAGAACTGATCAGCAAAACTATTTGATCTATCGATTGATCTATATAACAGTTTAATCTATCAATCGATTTATCGAAGATAGCAGACCAACAACCTAATATTGGTTGGTTCACTGAGCCCAACTCAATTCAAAAACAATTCAACCAATCTATAATGATGTCCTAAGTTCTCATGACATAATCCACCAATCTCCTAGCACTCTAAAGACAATCATACAATAGTTCAACTGAAACAAAAAACTTAGTAGTTTGCAGACAACAAATTTTTTTTACTGTCAAAACTGTAGCATGCGTGAAGCTTTTTGTGTTCCGAATTGCGTGAATCTAATGTGCACTACCCCATCGTTAATCGTCGAGTCAACGCATGAGTCGTCTTTCATGTATGAGCTATTTTAAAAAAAATTTATCGTGTGAACCGAACAACTGATCCAATATGTTTTCCTCTAATTGGAGTACTAGAAATTATCAGGCAAGTATTAGATAAATATTGAATTAAAAAAAGCCATGTGATGTATCAGATGCGTATCAATGGAATATCGAAGAATATCAAGATATAATATATGTACAATATAAATACGTTAGACTTCATGAAGTATTATTTTATAAGTGGTCACAGTGGATGGCTAATTTGAAACTAACCAGCCAAAATAGATGCAAAAATAGAGCCAACTGGCCAAATTGGGTGACTAGTTTGAAACTGACCAGCCAAACTAAACACAAAAAGTAGAACCAAGTAGTCAGTTTCTGTTTTTGAAACTAACTGGCCAAATGCTTTAAAAAAATGTTAAAAGGTTTCTAGAAATTGTTAAGACTATGAGGATGGTTCCTAAGGTGTTTAGGATAGAGCTTTAGCCGTATTTCAAATATGTCTTGGCACATTATTTAAAGACTTAAAATATGAGCAAGTGAAAGCTGAAGAAACAATTTATAGAAGAGGCATATAATAAAACAAGAAGCAAAGTTCTTCAAAACGACTTGATAAAACGCTACAAAATGTTCTCTAGAATTGATCTCAACACAACAAGATTAAACTCACTTGCAAATGATTTGCCAAATTAAGCAATTGGGTGTGTAGCAGGTAGAGTGCAAAAGGAGATATCTTAGCAAATTAGAACAAGAGAGCTCTAAAGAGTGAAATCAATAAGAAACTATTGGTAGGTGAGACAGGCAGGCTTGGAAGCAAAAGAAACAACCAAAAGACAAAGTTGTTCTTTATGGCTGGAGAGAGAAAAGCAATGTTAAAAGGTGGGCCTTTATGGCTGGGGATCAGATTGGGCAGCTATTTTGAAACTAACTAGCCAAATTGGATGCAAAAATAGATTTAGCAGCCAGATTGAAATTGACTGGACACACTGGAGAAAGAACAGAGCCTAGGTTAATATTGACATTACTAACATGTTTACATATGTTTCTGAGACAGAAACAAAAAACAAACATGATGCTTCACTTCTTTCCTTGTTGGACATTTTGGCATTATACTCGAGTGTGTGTAGGTCTATTCTAAAATGATCCTCTAATAATGACACTCCATGATTAAACCTTTCTCATTAGTCCAATAAACTAAATTGATTGTCATCATTGAAATCAACTAAAGTCTACAAAATGGGAAAGATGGAGGGAGAGAGATAGAGGAAAAGAGAGAGGGAGAGAATCCTACATCATCGATTCCTCTAATGAGGGGTTCCTTATCTTGTGCCTTTGCTAAAGTGAGAACCCCAACAACCAAAACCTTCACATCTGCGAGGAGATGATAGATCATCTCCTTAGCATATGCACACGTCCTATTCAAAATATTCTCAACATTTTCATACCTAATGGTAGTGATGGTATTGCTTGCAAGCTGAAGAATAAAAGACAAGCATCCCAAATAGTTTACATGTAATATCATCAAATGTTTTTACAAAAATCAACAACCTAACCCTAATATTTTTTTGAAAAATTTCTTGAATTCTTTTATGCCAATCGTTCATAATTAGTGTAACATTTAGGCCTCGTTTAGCTCATATTTTATAAACCTTCAAAACAGATCATGATTCCTAATACAACAACAATCAAGCCTTTATCCCATTAGGTGGGGCCGGCTACGTGAATCCTTTATTTTCATTGCGCTCTATCACATAATAAATTCTCATTTATCTCTAAATATGTGAGATCCTTTCTAATAATTTCTTGTCATGTCTTATTTGGTCTTTCTCTTCTTCTTTCTATTTTAATACAGACAAAATTTAATAAACAAACTCTTTTTACTAAAGCTTCTATCTGCCTACAGTTTATATATCCAAGCCATTTAAGCCGACTCTGAGCTTATCCTCAACTGAGGTTACCCCACCTTCTAATGGATATATTTATTTCTTATTATATTTTTTCGTATATACTTATTCATCTACTTTAGCATTCTCATCTCTACGACACTTTTTTTAATTGTATATTTTCATTTTGTGGACCAGCATTCTACACCATATAACATTGTTGGTCTTACAACTATTTGTAAAATTTACTTTTAAATTTTAGTAATTTTTTTTATCACACAACACACTAAAAGCATTTCTCTATTTTAACCATCCTGCTTGAATTCTGTTAATAACATCCTCATCTATTTCACTATTATTTTGTATAATTGATTCAAGATATTTAAATCGCTCACTCTTCTTGATACTTGATCATCAACTGTCATCTCACCAATACAAGTACTTCTATCTTAACTAAATTTGTACTCTATATACTCGTTTTTTTAATCTGTTAAGATGAAAACTTTTAAATTTCTAATAATAAAAAAATAATATTATTTCACATCTTATACAAATTCTAATATAAAAATTAATTTATTTTTGATTATACGTATAAATAAATATAAGTATCACTCTATTTCAAATTTTACACAAGTTTCAACATATAAAATTAGCTCTGTTTCACATAATAAACAACCGTGAATGTGCGGCTAAAAAGCAGGAAAAATAGTCGCAAACCAAACAGATCCTTAAAGTTGACTTCAGTTTACATGCTTTTTTGGGATAGTATTAAACCAAATTATTGTTGTATAGAAATAACTTCTTCAGTTTACTCTCACAATTGTTTCATCTACTTGTCTACACAGAAATGTAATCTCCTCTCTTCCAAGACCAAGTAAGCTCTGAGTCTGAACCTGTAGGTAAGTAGCTTAAGACATGCATTGAACACCTTTTCCAGAACTGTGTCCAAATGCCGATTGACTCAACCGGTTAACACTAGATGCCAATTCCACTTATGCTCTAGTTATGGTAGTATAGTTTTTCGTAGTGTATCTAAGCTGTCCCCCATGATACTTTTCCACATGCATCTCATAAAGCATTCATATAAACAGATTAAGGCCAGTAAGTGTTGACGTAGGATGTGGGGATCCTAGGGAACACCAAAGAAAGAGAGTTTCGGGAGACGGCGGCGCGCAAAGGGGGTGAGCCAGTTAACGGAGGCTCAGGGAGAAGATTTAGTCCGAAGCAACCAGAAAAGCACACAGAGATTTAAGGTGGTTCAGGGAGGAAATCTCCTACGTCCACCGGCCGGTCAGCGAAGAAGTTTCACTAAAATCAAAAGATAGCCCTGAAGGCTTGTACAATGCTTTCTTTTAGGAAAGAAGAAGAAGAAGAAGAAGAAGAAGAAGAAGAAGAAGAAGAAGAAAGGAACTCCTCAGTTGGGGTCCTGATACAATGAATAAATCCTCCTTTCTCTCCTCTCTTTTTATGGAGAACTGTTCAGCGATATTTGTAGGCAGGGATGACGCAGCTTCACCCAGGTTCCCTGATTTTCCGGAGGAAAAGGTGGAGGATGAGTTCCGTGCGCCGTTTATTTGTCACTAGAAGGATCTGCCTTTCGTACGGGAAGATGACACCCTTTAATGCTGGTACTTCTTCTGGGGAAGAACGTCTGTACGGAAATCGGCGGAGTTAGGTGAAGTTGATTGTGACAGGCGTTACCTCGTACCCTCGTGCCCGGGGTACGAGGGTTTTATCCTGGATCGTCGTGGACGATGGTCGGTTGAATCCTCGTGCCCGAGGTTTGATCTGGGTCAAGGGTCCTGCAAAACTGGAAGCTGAGTCAGCAAATCAATCAAGTACAGGCCTGTCAGGCACCACGTGTTCGGCCAGGATGCAGCGCAGGAACCACGTGTTAAC
>JAEMOT010002524.1:17055-39113 GCA_019297695.1 Apostasia ramifera | reverse complement strand
TAAAATATTATTTTTTATATTAAAATTTATATAAAATAATTAAAATAATTTATTTATTATTATTATTGTTATTTTTTAAACTAATACTATTTTGGTCTTTGAGGTTATGAAAATACTACCATTTAACCTTTTTTTATTTTTAAAATATAATTTTAAAATAATAATATTTATATTTTTTAATTTTAAATTTTAGATTGAAAAAATTTAATTTTAAAATTTTAAAAGATAATAAATGATTCTTTAAAATATATAAATTATTTAAAATAATAAAAAAGATTAAATTTTACATTTTCTGTCAGAAAAGACCAGTAAAAAAAGAGAATTCTTAAAATGGAACTAAAATTACAATATTTTTACAAATTCGGGAACCAAGATCGAGATTTCCCAAAAATTATGATCAATTAACAAACACCTCCTTGGCCTTGAAGTCTCGAATGCAATTTACCTTAAATTTTAACTTTTAACGCATCAACTACTTCAATTTGTTCTATCTGTCCCATCCTAAAATCTTAGCCACAATTAATCTAGTTTCCATCCTCGTCGACAGCCCTTTCGCCAATACTTCATGATGCTCGTGCAAAATTGTGAGTAAAATAGGCGTGAGTCGTAAACAAACTCCATAGGCAAATATAAGCCAAAATAATAATTTTTTTTTTTATAGTGTAAAATTAGTTTATCATACATATGACAGATGCAACACCAACACTGTGCTTCTCACATCATATGCAGTGAAGAAGCCTTAACTCACACTACATTCATTAGGGATATACGAACCCGCGTTTTATCATATTTATCAATAAACTCGAGCTACATATCCACAACACACCTGTTTTTCTTTAAATTTTTAATGACCAACATGTAACATTTTCAAAACACATAATCGTATAGCATGCGACAGTTCCGACAAATCAACTCAACAATACAAATTACACAAAATACATGAACATAATAAATATAAAGAGTGTATAAGTAAAACCAACACATAGCATGCATTTTTGGTATAATTCAAGACAAATTATAAGAGCACACAATATTGGTATAAGTTAAAATAGAAGTTTTACTTGCATTAATTTATAAATATTGAATTAAATTCACTTACCTCTGCACACAATTCCATATCTTATTTTTCAAAAAAACTTTAAATTCAAGTTTAAAAAAAATAATACCTCCCACTTTTTTTTTTCTAGCCTAAGCCTTTACATTAAATAAAAAAAAATTACATATATAACACATAAAACAATTATACTTATTAAATATCCACAAAATAAAAACACCCTATGTAAAAATTACTTATCTTACACTATGATCTTCATCCACCATCCACTATCTAATCTAATCATAAATTTTTACATACATATTTGAAAGATAAATAATTGACGCTAAATATTACTCTAATTAAAAAATATTAGTAATAATATGTATTAATATTATATATGAAGTTACTAAGATAATATTAATAATATTTTTATATTAATATATAATATTCAACGTCTAGTACTCATTTTTAAAATATTTATATGAACAAATCATAATTGACAATAAATCTAAACATAATTAGATCAAATCAAATAACAAGTGATAGATAAAAACTATAATATAGAGTAGATAATATTAATGTACTTAACACATCTCTAAAGTAATATTTATATTTATGTTTGAGCAACAACAATAACAACAACAACAACCACCACCACCAAGCCTTAATCCCACTAGGTGGGGTCGGCTATATGAATCCTTTGTTTCCATTGCGTCCTATCAGTTACCAAATTCTTATCTAAGTCTAAGTAACTAAGATCACTCCTTATAGTTTCTTGCCATGTCTTCTTTAGTCTCTCTCTTCCTCTTTGTACATGGGCAAAATCCAATAACTCAATTTTTCTAACTGGAGCCTCAATCGGCCTACGATTTAGATGTCCAAACCATCTAAGCCGACTTTCTCCAAATTTATCCTCAATTGGTACAACACCAACTTTCTTTCGGATATACTCATTTCTCATTCTATCCTTTCGTGTATATCCACACATCCACCTTAACATCCTCATTTCTGCAACATTTATTTTATTTGTATGTTTCCTCTTTGCAGGTCAGCATTCTGCACCATATATCATCGCTGGTCTTACTACAGTTTTATAAACTTTACCCTTGATTCTAGATGAAATTTTTCTATCGCACAACACACCAGAAGCATTTCTCCATTTTACCCATCCTGCTTGAATCCTGCTAATAACGTCATTATCTATTTCGCTATCATTTTGTATAATTAATCCAAGGTATGTAAAGCGCTCACTCTTCTTGACAATTTAATCACAAATTGTCACATCTCCAATATAAGTATTTCTTTCTTGACTAAATGTGCACTCAATATATTCAGTTTTTGATCTACTGAGATGAAAATCTTTAGATTTTAAAGCATTCCTCCAAAGCTCTAGTTTCGCTTTAGCTCCCTCTTTAGTTTTTTCAACAAGGACAATATCATCTGCGAAGAGCATATACCAAGGCACTTCATCTTGGATATGTTCAGTCATGACTTCCATATAAATATAATAGTTTTATATATCATATATATAAATCTCGCTAAATAAAAATAAAAATATAAGTGCACATCAAATAAAATCCTTCAAGAAAAGGATACATAAATCTTTGGGGAAGGGCATACTTTTGGCCCAACTGAACCTCCAGTGTAGCTGTGTGAGCTAGCTAATCAGTAATTCAATAGCTACATTTACATTTTCATGTTAGTGCAAGATTTTACAAAAACTGAAATAAAAAAAAATTTAAGGAAACTGTACCTTGACATTGGTTGTCTTCGTTGAGTTGCTTGTGCTTAATAGCAACCAGGTTGTCTTCATTCTAAAATCCCTGTGTTCTTATGGATTGATTTTTTGGTTGTCTTTCTCTTTCTTGCAGTGGAACTGCTGTGAAGCAGATCTCACAAGATCTGCAATCAATCTACCTCTTGAAACAAATTATATACATACGCATAGATTGGACTGCATAGAACTGTTAGATTCAATCTAGTAGAAGGATATCAGTAGAGAACATATGACTGCAAAAATACAAGATTCATCAGCTTAACACAGACCATAAAGCCATAAAAACTATGAAAAATCTGTACTTTCATGGCTCCATCAATTTCTTCATATTTTCTAATCATCTTTAACATAAAAAAAGGGTTAAGTACTGAAAAATTTCTATAATTAACCCATAATTAATATTTAGTTTATAATTTTTAAAAACTTACTAAAAGATCCCTACGTTTTACGAGAGAGAGAGAGAGGGAGAAAGTGGGGCTCACAGGAACCTAAGAGAGGGAGGGGGGGAAGCAGGGAGAGAGAAAGGGAGGGGGAGAGAGGGGGCGATAGAAATGAAAATTTAAATAGAATATTCCCTAAATACTAACAGGAATCATTAACAAAGACCTGCTATATAATAATCATAATTAATAGGAATCTTTAGTATTATAATATTTTCAAAATGAAAATCTTTCAGCAAATATTTCAAAATCGTGAACCAAATAGTAATTATGGATTAATTATAAAGACATTTCAATAATTAACCCTAAAAAAACATTATTATTAAATAAATGATCTAACAATTGTGCCAACATAACAGGACTTATTCAACAAAGTAATTTTCAGGTCAAATTAGAACTGATTATAAGATTAGCAAAAACCATCCTTGAAACAGTCATCCCTTGGCACTTAATCCACACAAAGTAACCGATGTAGCATTTCAACAAAATCATCGTGAATAAATCTTAACATGAACTCTTGTGCTAAATTTATTTTAAAAAAAAGATGGCCAACTAATTTCTTATGTCAAACACACGAGAAATCAAAGGTGGTGATTAAGTGGATTAATGTGCAACAAGTGTTATCTGTTTAGTTCACACCAGTGAGCTCCTTTTCTGGCTTTGTTATCACCATCTTCTGGGGCTGCAAATGAAAAAAAAGGTTAAAAAAATAATAATAAATAAAAACTAGAGATTGGGGAGGCAAAGAAGATATAGTGATTACTGATTAACATTCAATTTGGAACGACAGAATTCATCTATTTTTCACTGAGATGGAAACTTCATGAATAAAATTGGATGTTGCCGGAAATGTTAAGAACAAGTCTTATTCCTAATAATCATGTTGAGAGTAAATATTGGATTCTTCACCCTTACAATCACATTCAAAGAGATTCTAGAGGATGAAGAAAGAATTGTGCAAAATAATTTGATTGTATTTTAATCTCAGATTACCAACTGACCTAAAATCTTAAGTTCGTGGGTTATGATCCAGAGATAATTTTATATTCTTACACGCCCTGTTATATGCAAGTTTATTTGATTTGTAACGTGAATTCAATTCACCACAAGTCCTTTTTTTTTTCCCTTAAACATATGCTTGAGAGAATTTGGGTTGCCAGGGTTTGATTGAGACCTCTGGTTCGGATATTCTATTAAATATCTGATTAGCAACTAGCCTAAAAGGTTAGGCTTATAAGTTATGACTTAGAGATAATTTTATATTCATAAAGTAGTCAAAAAACAAAAATGACTGTAGAAGAATAAGGCCCTTATGACAATGATGATTATTTCATTGAATTGAAAACAATAATAAGAAATCAAACAATGAAGCACAAAAAAGATGGACCACCCTAAACAAAAGACGATAACCTCGAAGCAAACTGAGGAAGATGTGTTTTTCAATGATAAAGTACTACAATCTCACCACAGCTAATTCATTCTCATGCTTAGGGATGAATGCAGTGTCCACCTTCCCGTTTCTGAAGTCCTGAAATCCCATGAACAGTCATGAAAATTAGTGTACAAAATTTCATGCTTTCATCCATGCGTACCATAAAGCCTCCACAATACCTCAACATCAAGAATAAGCTTATGGTATTCAATTGTCGTAGGAACTCCTGCAAAGGAGAATTAAAAAGAGTTAAAATAAGAAAGAGGGACCATGAAATGTAGCCAGAGGTGTGAGCTTAAGCTTATTGGTCCAAAATGGATCAAATTGTTAATTCAGAGTCCAACCTGAATCTAACCCAAGTAGGGTTGTTAACGATTCGATCTCAAGCTGATCTGACCTCAGCTTAAGATTGAATTAAAAACATTCGATTCGATTTTGATTCGATCCAAAGAATGAATGAAAAGAGTTTGATCTGATCTGGATCTGATCTGGATCTGAGCTAGATCTGGCTCATTTGTTATCGATTCAAACTCGATCCGAGCCAAAGTCGATCCGACTTTTGATTAATTTTGATCTTTTAGCCAAATTTTATGTATAAATGTATTTGTTTGTTCAATCAACTTAAACTATAGCCATTTGTCTTGATCACATGTTTAAAAAAAATAAAGAAAATTAATCTACAATAAACATGATTTGAATAAAGGTTATGGAGAAAAAATTCTAATGAAATTTTTTAGACTTGTGCGGGTCCGACGAGGCTGAAGACAGCAGTGACATATTTTGAAAATTGATAGATTAAGGATATTTTTGTCATTTTAAAATACTTAATAGATTCTATCACGGAAGGACCACGATGTCCTGTGTAATATTTTTTTGTGAGCCTGAATGACATGTTTTGAGATTTGTAGACTTTTGTGGCAAAACAAGCAAACCTACATTATTTTTTTAATTAGCTCAAGATTGGATTGATAAAAATCTTGAGCCAAAAGACGGCTCATTAGTTGGTCGATTCGATCAAAAATTCAATTCAATTTTCGATCAATCTTCGAGCAAAATTAACAGCCTTAAACCCAACATAACAAGCTTTAGCCTAAGATTGTTCACAAGATGAACTTTAACTAGATTAAAGTGCTAAACAAATCCCAAAATTAAAACTAAATTTCACATCCTATGTAAATTTCAAAAATAAAATTAACTATATTTCATATTCTACATGTATTACAAGATGAAAACTAACTCTATTTGTCATCTTAAAAAACTCATAAAATAAAAATATCAACATTTGCATTTAACTTTTACCTAATTAAAGTTAACCTAATGCACCTTTCATAATTCTATAAGGAATCGTGACCTAAACTAATTCTATAAAGAATAGTGATCTAAACTAGGTTGACACCAAAATGTTTAGTGCCATCAAATTTTGACATCCTATAGAAACTATAATGTCATAGCATTTACATTGCGAACTTTATTGTTACACTAAGGGGAGAAGTGAGTTTTGCAATACTCTTATGGCATGATCAAAACTATGTTTAGAAACAATTATCGCCAAGAAGAAATTTAGGGGGGGTTTAGTTTGATGCTATCTTAATGTTATGTCATGTTATCTAAATGTCTAATTTTTTTTAATAACAATTTTATAACTTTTTACAAAATTATCTACATATATTATCGAACCAAATAATTATTTTCTCTAAATAACATAACATAACATCAAAATAATGTCGAATCAAACGCCCCTTAATCCATTCTAAAAAGCGGCAATAGTTTAATGATCTGCAAAACTAGTTATCTCAGTGCACAAACATCAACTAGTTTGGATCAAAACTTAGTTATTATTTTATATACCTTTTTTTTAATCATTCATTTCATTTACTTTGGGTTTGGGATTCATTTCTGATGAAAATCTGTCTAATTATGCATATAGAACATGAGTAAAACTTTTCTTGATATATGCTAACTCACATAGTTGCACATTTCTATATAGTTAGTACAATGAATAGCAAATGAAAATAAAAAGTATTTCTATCAAAAAAAAATTTAAAAGTATGAAAATAACGTGCATCATATACACTAGATACAAAATCAAGGACCTCACATAATGTAATATTCTTAAAGAAGAATATCTGCATATGACAATAAAAGGTATGAAAACAACCTCTATCACATCTGACAAGGGGATTTGTAAGCAAAACATAAAATTCTACAAAAATTATACATTTAATCTAAATTCTTTAAAAATTATGCATTTTGCAACCAATTTAAAAATAACATCTCTTTTCAACTCCGTCAAAATGATTGTTGATTAACCTATATGTAATCCACTCCGAATTGGGGTAAAGCATGAAATATTTTAAGGAATTGAATATGATATATGTAATTTTCGAAGAATGAGTGAAACACATAAATTAGTAGTATTAGCAGAATTTCGTGTCTTACACAAATACAAACTAAGACAACTTCTTCTCAGAAGTTGTAACATTTTTAAAGGAAAATCATTTCCAAAAAAAAGAAGAAAAATAAGTAAAGTATAAATAAAACAATATTTGAATAACAACTTTTGAGCTATTTATGACATCATATACATTATTTTAAAGGGGGACTAGCACACAAGACTCAATATTTAAAACAATTTACATATTAGATAAGCTAAGAAAGATTTCAAATAAATTTGAATTGTTACAATAATGAGAAAAACCTCCTATTTATGAGGCAAGTACAACATGGAAATAAGTAATAAAAATCAAATTCTTCTTTATAAATATTGGAGGATTACAATAAGGAAATAAATATTGAAAATAATTAGAACATATACAAGGAATATTTAGGAGTATCTCTAAAACTTCCATAATATTCTTTAACAAGATATATAAATTGGACTATTTGTAGTGCACACCACTTATCGTATGAACATTACATCTAAGAAGTGGAATAAATGAAAAAAAAAATATTCTATTGAAACACTACAAAATATTTATAAATATAATAAAATAAAAACACTAAAGGGTCAACACCATTTGCTAAGGTAACAAACCCTCACTAGCACTGCTCTGGCCCTTTAACCAAAGGAAGAAGGCAACGGGGAGCTCTCACTTCCCTACCTTCAACAAAAGGCTTGCAAACTCCCTTCACATGTGATGGGGGAACCAAAATAGCACTAGTGAGGGGATGGCAACCTGCTGTAGGATTTTTCTTTTGTTTTTGGTATTTTTTCTATATCAATGGTTTGAGTTATTGCATTTAAATCCTAATATACAGATAAAATTATTCAGATCAAATTTGAGTTAATCATAACTCCCGATAGTTTATTGGTTTAATATCATTTAAAAAATACATGTTCCGTGAATGTCATTGAGTTTAGTGTATATATGTCATAAATAGTCCAGTTTTTTATTATGTAAAATAACTCAAATACAATGTCATGTTCATAAATTCCCTTAATTTAAATTGTAGAAGGGCATTTTGAGGCTAAAACCGCGAGGATGCCCAAGAAGGTATTCTTTTACACATGTAACATCAAAAAGAAATGAATAGCAACACAATCCCCTTCAATTTGGACTAGAAACACGTTTAAACAATCAGGAACCTCTGATGATTTATTCTTTGCAAATATCAAGCAGTGATATATGAAAGAATCAGCACTTTTCTTGATAGCAAACTAACCTGTAATAATGGTGTCATTGAGAGCTCTTTTCATTCGTTCAATAGCCTTCTCCCGTGTTGGAGCCCAAACAATAAGCTGATGGCACAAAAATTATAAGCACTGGACAACTCCATTCAGTAAATGGTAAAAGAAGCAAGTGGAAATTTCACGGTAACAAAAGAAATCAGCCAAAGCATGATTAATAGTATGCGCATGTGACTGACAAATGGCTACTTTTGTTCGCTTTTCATTGCAAACAAATTTAATCTAAAGAGTCCTCATTAGGAACTTAAATAGGGTTTGGAACAAGTTATATATTGCATCCTGTTAGTGCCCCACCTTTCCTAGTAGCGAGTCATAGCTAGGTGGAACTACATAATCTGGATAGATGTGACTATCCATTCTCACAAATGGACCTCCAGAAGGCAAGTAGGCTGTGATTCTCCCTGTAAAATCAAAAAAGGCAATATTATGCACAAAAACCTTAACCCAACAATGACAAGACAAAAGAAAAAAAATATATGACCTACCAGAAAATCAGGACCATACACCCCTAAGTCTTGGCTGCATTTGACAATCATTTATAACCAACACTTGAAGCACATCCAAATAGCTATGGCGCCTTTGCGTAACTTTAAATTTTTAAGCAACTTAAACACCTTTACAATGCTTAAAATACAAGCCACATGAAAATAGCTTAAAATTTAAGCTACTTCGAAGATTTTTTTTTTTTTTTTTTTTTTTTAAGCTACTTCGAAGATTTAAGCAGCTTAAAAATTTTAAGTTTAAGCTGCTTATAAATTTTTGTAAACTGTTTAAAAACCCTGCCTTAGAATTATTCAATCAGCTCATCCCCTCATCTCCTATTAAATATTAACATCACGCATAGACACCAAAATCCACAAATAAAGAACAAACCAACAGAACTACAGGAATGCATTTATTGTGATTATGTGGATCTGGGAGTGTAGACAGTAGACATGATGTTAATGATATTGGCTATAACATGCAATTTAAAAAGTATTACAGGGTTCACATGTAATTGCCCATCTTGCCCTAAAAAAGTAATCAGAAGAAACACAAGGATCTCGATTTCATCTGATAAAAAGGTAGAAATGCCCTCTTTTATACTCACCAGTTACAAGAATGGCCAACAGAAGTAATTGTACACTTGTTGAATATTTTTCTTGATCAATTGAAACATTGAAAAATGCTTGGGCACCATAAATAAACTAAGAGAGGTAGCAACTTGGTTTTGAAGTTTCTGCCCGAGGTTAATCCGAATTACATTACCCAACTATATAAGTTCAACGATATACCTCAAACAACCAAAAATTGAACAAGCAATACCTGGGCCTGGACGAAATCCCTTGAAGGGATCTTCTGCATTAATTCTACACTCGATTGAATGTCCTCTTAGAACAATATCGTCCTGTGAATGACAAGGCATGGACCCTCATAAACCCCAAATCGACTTAACCTGACAACAAAAATTTATGCTTTACCTGCTTGTATGTTAGTCTCTCCCCAAGAGCCACCCTAATTTGCTCCTCTATTAAATCAGTTGAGGAAATCATTTCTGTAACAGGGTGCTCCACCTAATTTAACAGAAAACTAACAAGTACCACATAAATTATTCTTAGAATAGAAGAAACACTTCGTGAAATAAACAAAATGTGTGCACCTGAATCCTTGTGTTCATTTCCATAAAGTAGAATGAACCTCTTTCATCTAACAGAAACTCTACAGTTCCAACACCAATATAACCAATTGATGCTGCGGCTGCCACAGCAGCATCACCCATAGCTTTACGAAGTTCAGGAGTCAACGCAGGGGAAGGGGCTTCTTCCAATAGCTTTTGATTTCTTCTCTGCAAAAGTTACCACATTAAAGTCCCTGAGTAACATAAATTTGATATTGTTGACAATCTGTTTTCAGTAATGCAAATTGTAACTGTCAAATATTTAATGTCATTAAGGTAAACAAAAGACAAAACAAAGGTGCTTTTTAACATGCGTTGTTTCATCTTTTTCATTGTACTTCAAGAGGTCTGTAAGCAAGTAGAGAACTTCCAGAGGAAACTACTCTAATAGTTTTCTAGATTCAGTTAGATATAATTTCTTAGGACTCATCTTAGGCATTAATAAACACCAGTGACTAGGTACAGAGAGATCATATGCAGTCCCAGCCACAAATTAACTACAATATAATCTTCTTGCTGCCTTAAGAACGCAGTCCACATTATTTAAGTTAAAATCCATGGTAGATAATTAGATCTTAGACAAGTGATCATCACAACATCACCATAGTCCCAGACTACTTGGGATTGGCTACATGGATGTCTCTTCTTCATTTAGATCTACATAATTTATAAAGCAACTATTTATGTATGTACATGTGATTCAAGATCAATTTTTATGACCCCTATCGCAAGTCTTTCTTGCTATACCACTCTCTCTTTAACATTGTGATTTGGATCCCCATATTTACATACAAAAGCCTTTGTCTGTCAACAATGCACATGGCCAAAGGTGTCACGTCCTACACTAATCTTGTGTATATTTTGTCACTTGCCCAATATTCACTCCCATGTAGCATAGACGATGGGATAACAATTTTGTTCTATTGCATAAAACTTGTTTAGCACTCCTCAATTTTAACCAATGTGATTTGAACTTGTGATTAGCATCCTCCACTATAATAGGATTATCGTGGATAATAGAACCAAGATAATTGAAATTCTTGGATGGTGGGGCAATTGTCCTATCCAGTCTCACAATAATTGTGTCACATCTTTCTAATTATTACAAGTAAGTGCTCATTTAAAAAAAATTTCTACATTACATTTTGAGAATGTTGAGATGGATTATGCAATGATCAAAAGAATTATTATTATTTTTTGATAAAGAGTATTAATGTTAAACTTAAATGTAACTATGATGGAGAGAGTACATGGAGATAACATTCTTATAATTGACTGAGATGGTATGGGTATGTAATGGAAAATGGAATTGGATTATGCAATGAAGAAAAGGACTAGGGTTAAACATAACCATGGCAGAGAGAGAACATGGAGATGACATTCATATAAATGACTCAGATGGTATGGGCATTTAATGGAAAATGGAAGATTACAATTAAGGTGGGAAGAAAATTTTTTGTTAAAGAAAATCTGAAACAGTATAGGCCAAAAATAGCTACGTTATCCAAATAAAAAAAGCATGTTATAACTAACACAACAAGTTACCAAAATAAGCTTATGATAAAAGATCCAGAAAGATGACCTCGAATAGCAGCGGGAAGGATATTGATGAAGACTATAACCAATAACTTTAGATCTGCAGTCTGCTAAACACTTGGTTGATTGTTTGATGGAAAGAAAAAGAGTCCAGGGAATTCCAATTGATGTGAAATTAGTTATGATCGGAACATTCTGTTTGTAGATATATTATCAAGTATTGAAAGGTATTCTAGAATGTGCAATTGAAGTTTGTCAATCTATTGAGCAACCAATGTTTATTGGCCACCGCAAGATTCATGTTTTGAGCATAAAGCTAAATCCAGAAGTCTTGAAACAACTGCATGAAAGTTACAGAGTACCTGAATACTACAATCACGCTCCCCAAAATGAACGACAGTTCCATAAGTATCAGCAAGAACCTGTAAGGTAAATTTAGGAAGTAATGAAGATAAGAAAATGTAATGTTTATATTTTATACAAAACAATTGCACAGCTCAATCATTTCAATAACCTACTAAAATGGTCATTTCCCTAATAAATTTGACGTTATTCAGAAGGTTACACCTCACTTATTACATTGTTATTCAGGGATCTCCAAGGAGCATGACACAGGATTATCATAACCTTTTTCAGTTAAATTAATCAGCAGACAATGCCCCTCAGTATACATTGCATTTTGGATTTTTTTTTCTTTGGAAAGTGTTACAATTTAGATTTTTCTCTACCCAAAAGATCCAAATTTTCTTGGCAGTCGAGTAGCACATTAATCCTATATTAAATTATAAAATCAGAATGTTTGAAAAGATAGTATTGTTTTTTTGAAAATGAAAAAGATGGTACTTCTAGCAACAGCAAAGGCACCTTGCAAAAAAAATCGTAAAAATAAGAATTAGTCCAGTTTCAATGAGAAGAAAAATAGGGCTATACAACACTAAAATACTCCTCGGGAAACAATACAGCAATTAGCACCAGAAACTCAATAGGGTTATACAATATGAAAATACTCCTCGACGACCACCTGAAATTCAATATGCCTTGGATTTTGGATATATTTCTCTAAATAAACTCCATCATTTCCAAAAGCAGCTGCTGCCTCACTCTTTGCTTGCTGCAAGCTCAAAGCCGAACAATTGGTAAATAGGTGAAAAAAGGAAAAAGTTTCCACAAACATCCAGAGTTGTATATCTGAAATATCATTGATGCAGGATAAAAATCAGCAGATGTTTAAATTCAATTTCAACAAAATTGCATTGACCAATTATTATGATTTGTACATAATTATTTGTCCAAAATAGATTTATATGGTAAACAATAGATAAAAATCCCACAATTTAAGCCATTTTTAAATTTTAAATTAAATTAAATCAATGGTCCATGAAATTATTAAGTAGATTAGGGCAAATTTCCTTTTTTTAAAAATAAGCAAATTGACACAATAGGATAGGTGAATCTCCAAATGATAGCCAACAATAATTTAAATTTCGCTCAAAATTATAAGGTGAGCAAATTAGAGCAAACCAACGAATGTAAATAAATAAATAAGCTGACAAATATGGCTCTCTCGACTCAATCCGAGCAACCAACATGCTGGGCATTCCAGGGTACTCCATGTGCATCGACACTAAACTCGAACAGAGCTACTTTGCTCAAGTGCTACTACATGGGATTAGAAGAGTTTGAGTACACGGCTTGATTGAAACTATGGAGAATTGGGGGTGAGATCATGGGCTTGGGAGCAAGGAAAGCAAACAAGCGACCAGGCGAGAAAGTGGTTGGGTGGCCAGGTTGGTGTGCGATGCAGGCATGAGAGGTTGATACTAACGACTGCGTGGTGCACGAAGATATACGAATGTAGGGTGACATAGGCCATTGTGCAATAAGAGGATGAGTTCTCACAGCATGTTGACGGGGCTGAGGTTAGTCACAATCCTATGATGGCATTTCGATCATAGTGAATTAAAGAGTCATGATAGAGATTGAACAAGAAGTTGAGGTGAAGAGCGAGCGAGTAAAAGAAAAAGTATGAACAAAGACATCGAAATAGGATATTGACCTATGGCCAACAACCTATAAAGTTTAGGGATTCTCAGCCAGAGCCTAAACCCTTATCTGTAATATCGATTGCAAGAATAAGATTTCTAATAGGAAGAAAAGTGATCAATTTTTTGCGAATTGATATCTCCAACAAGGAAGGCATTGAGCCCTAGCTGAGAATCCCAAAAATCCACCTCACTTAAGCTTTTTCATCTAGCTTCTTAGTTCACGATTTTTTTTTTGCACTCTCATTCTCCTCATCACCATCTTGTATGACTGTTTCTATGAATCTCTGATTTAGCCACAACCACGACACACCATGACAAGATTGCAACCAGCCCCAGCCATGCTGACGTACTACATAAACCCACCCTCTTATTGTGTCACGTGACCACCACACAGTGCTCATATGTCTGCACAGCATGATGCTAACCCTGGTCGAATTATACTACATACCAAGCCGTTCGCACAAAAGACTCACCAGCTGGTTGCATGATAGTCATCTCTCGCCTTCCCTTATTCCAATTGAGCAACACACCAAACTTGTTCGATCCTTGCACACTAATACTTAAGGGGAGCAACTTCGTATGAGTCTAGCTTCAAAACTCAAGAGTTCCATGGACACCGCCACACATAGATTGCTTGGATTGAGTTAGAAGAACCCAAATTTCTCAATTTCATTAAATTGAGATGATCCTTCTTTGATATTCATTTACCTCTAGACATCTAGCTTCAATCAGATTTTACTTTTCATTTGGGTTTACTCTAATTTGCTTCGCACATGTGACTGTACAATTATAAGCAAAATTTAAATAGATTGGTATTAATAAGAGATAGGTTACACCGAATCTAACTTATTTATGAAGGGGAAAAAGAATTTACCCTAACCTACTTAATAAATTTTTATTTACAATCAACTAAATTTAATTTTAATTATAAAACGATGTATTTTGTGGGATTTTAGTTTTTTTATTTACCGTATAAACCTAATGTGGATAAATAATTATGTTAAAATTATAATAATTTGTCAAAAACTAAAATTAAATTTAAATATTAACTGATTTCAATCCGGCATAATCTAATGTGACTATTGTGTGTAAAGTTTCATAAAAAAAACCTGCAAAAGTTTCACAAATTCATCAGGGTGTTGAGCAAGTCTCATTCCACGACCTCCACCACCGGCAGTTGCCTTCAACAAATAAACGTATAGATTTTTAAAGTTATGAGCACGTGACTTATAACAAAATACATAGCATACTATATCATTGAGCATGTTAAAGGGTATCTAAAGAAACAAATCAGTCGATGATAAAGATATAGACTCATGGCAAAGGCCATTCTCTATCAATGAAAATGGAATAATGACAAGTAATCTCCTATAGATAATTTTGATGGATTGTTGTCATTATCGGGATTTCACTTGGCGTAACTAGCATACGTTAGTCATATCTTCAATGAAACCTGCTACAGCAAGAGGCAAAATGAACTATCCAAACACAAACTCTCGCATGTTCATTAATAAAAAAATGTACACGTCAACCAAGCAACTGAGAATGGGTGTTACTTTCACATTCATGGTATGAGGCTGCATGGTATGTATTACTAAGGATCATGACAGAGTTTTGTCATAAAAAAAAAAAGAATCATGATTGAAAAAGTCAACCACCAACCAAATATGCCTATTCCTCAACATAATTAACACAATAGCAACATCAATGTAATCACTGGAAAAGGGTTTGACAATTGAACTGGCGTAGTTTTACCCAATAATTAGGGAAGAGAAAAGAAACAAATTCATCTAATTCTTTTTTTTTCATACATTACACTGGACTTCAAAAGGTTCAAATTGCAGCTCAAAGTCTCCATGTTCTTGTTATGATATGATCAGATCTTCTAATCAAAAGCTAAAATTTAGCGAGATTGATAACTATTGAGGTAAAGCAAGACCATATCACCTTGATCATCACAGGGTAACCAATTTCTTGGGCGAGACTGACAGCTTCCTCCGTGGACTGTTAAGTTTCACAAACAAATAACAGTTCAATACCATTTCAAACTTAAAAGAAACTTTCTGAAAGTGCTTTCTCACTTGCAGCAGACCGTCACTTCCAGGTACAATTGGGACACCTGCATTTTTCATTGTTTCTCTGGCGGTAGATTTATCGCCCATGACTCGAATGCTGTCAGACTGAAGGGGAAAAATGATAAATAAGTTGATTTCAAGGTGCGAGGGTAAACATTATAGCGAAGGATAAGCTGAAAAGGGCGGCTCACAGTAACATGGTCACTGAACTACAAAAGGGAAAGTATTGAAATTGAAAACCTAAAAAAATAATATTCCAACTGGTTATGTATTAATGAAGCTAAAAGCTTGAAATAAGCATGCAAACAAAATAAGAATGTGTATCATGATAAAAGCACTTGTCTTAGTAAACTTAAGGAAATGGTTACAGTAACCAGTTTTAATATAAAAAATGGAAACTCACTAAATTGGCCATTCATATAGATTTAACTTACATTAGGCCCAATGAAGTTGATTCCATGCTCTTTGCATATATCAACAAAATGAGCGTTTTCAGCCAAGAAGCCATATCCAGGATGCAGCATAGTACATTCATGACTAACTGCAGCAGACAAAACATTTGGAATGAACAAATACCTGCCAGTGTGGTGAAGTATCAGATTCTCAAATTTTGAAAGACAAATAGCATGAACGTAAATAGAAAAACTAAGGGGATAGGAAAAATAATCAAAGTTTGTTTTGTACATGCAGCATTCAAAATCAAATGCTAGTTTATTAAGCTCTTCGAAAAGAAAGGTTTCTTACGATTGACTACTTGATGCTTCACCAATACACACAGCCTCATCTGCAAGTCTCACATGAAGGGCATCCTTATCTATTGTAGAGTGCACAGCTACACATGGTATACCCATCTCATGAGCAGTTCGGATGACTCGAACTGCGATTTCTCCTCTATTTGCCACAAGAATTTTCTCATCTCGGCAAGTTGCACCAAGCGCTCCACCACATTTTCTAGATTTTTGATTTACACAAGCACCTTTTTGCCCGGGCAAGATTATCTTTGGGAAACATGGGGCATTCCCGACCAAAAATCTACATTGCGATCTTCTAATTCCACCAGCTGGTCTGACAGGCAACCCCTTCAAAATAAACCACAAGAGGTAAGATTGGCAAATACTTTTTCAACAACACTCTATGACAATAATAAGGCTAATCAACATAAACAAAAAAAGATAGCCACATTATTACGTAAGCCCTCAATAATTATCAATTTAACCTCTTTTACCTAGCCCAGCAGATCTAACACATTTAATCCAAAACAGCATTTCAACCCATTGCGATTCAAATTAACTAGCAAAAAGATGTATAGGAAAGACACACATGGATCATCCATTTACCAACATAACTCAAAAGGCTTCAGATTGGCAGGAAGATACTATGATAAAAAAAAAATCAATTTAAGAATGACATTAATTCATCAATATGCTAACCCTTATGACATAACTGTAAATGAATTGTCTTCATAAAATGCTACAACCATTAGAAACTCAAAAAATACGCAAGAACTGCAACGATTGACGAACGCAAACTTACTGGGGGCGAGAAGACGGACTTGGACAGGATCATGGAGCCCATCCTCGGATGGGTTTCCTGCAAAGGCAAAAAGAACACCAAAATGGGAACTTCCCAGCTCAGTTCCGAACGAAGAATCTTCCCTACGACCGAGCAAGAGGAAAAAATGCATGGATCAGCGGATCTGAGGCAGGGGATTACCTGTGGCGAGAAGAGGCAGTTGCTGGAATCTGGATCTTCCCGAAGGTTCGTGTGACGACTGAAGTTGAAGGAAGCGGGGATTAATATGCTAGAGAAAAACGGTAGGGATCGATGAGAACGAGGAGGCCAGAAATTGGATGCTCCGCCGCGCTTTAGGCGGATTTTGGTCGTCGATCAAGCTCGCTACTCCGACGCTGCGTCGAGCCTGGACCCAACCCGACGTGGCGATAACTCAACTTAGAAAATTACATATCAGTCTCTGATTCGACACATGTTTCACATAGCTCTCCGTTCTAAAAAAAAAAGTTAAAAATAAATACGAGTACTTTGATTTAATTTATGAAAGTACATTAACAGATTTTTTTTTTTTAACAATTTTGATGTTTTAAGTTAATTTATATTTGATGTGAAATAATTTTTTTATTATTAAAAATGTTGAATGTGGTATAAAGATGATTAAATTAGTCATTACAGAAAGCTTAATTAATATTAGATATGTGTATGAAACTACTGTAGCAATAGACTTGTTATTGCTTTTTAGAACTCTTATTATTATTATTATTATTATTATTATTATTACTGAATACACTTATTAATATTAAGAAGTCTAATCAATTTTAAGAGCAATTACATGTATAAAGTCTTTTTAAAAATTGCCATGTCAGTACTTGGGTGTGGCCCACTGCTGATGTGGCCGGCACTAATTGGAGGCCGAACTTCGGAAACCCCAATTGTAAGACAAATTAGTGGCCGCTCCATTATACACTCATGCACAGTGAAATGCCCAATGCACACCAAACAGTTGTTTTAAAAAAAAATAACTTGCTGTCTCTCCGAGGTGAGAGGGTGTAGTCTCTCCGAGGTGAGAGGTTAGGGTTTTGCTTGCTCTGTGCCCCGGCTGGGCGGACGCCGCCGGCCGATTGGGAGAAGCACTCGGAGGGTACGAGGACAGTACTTCGTCTGATGGAGAAGGTGGCTGATCTGGAGGGACTGTGGAAAAACCTAAACCTTACAGAAGAGGAAGAAGGAGCTGCAATAGAGATCTCAGAAGAGGACATTAAGGAAGCCAAGGAGGGACTCAAGTATGCCTTTATTGGCAAACTATGGACGCAAAGGCCTTTCAATGTTGATGCCATGATCAACACTCTTAAAGCTGTGTGGAGGCCAATTAAAGGTCTAGTTTGTAAACGTTTGGGAGATAATCTCTTTCTTTTTCAATTTTTTGCCAGAGGTGATATGCACAGAGTGATTGAGGGCTCTCCATGGACCTTTGATCAACATATCCTCCTTCTCAAAGAACTTAGTGGTGATGAGCGTCCAAACGAAGTATTTCTCTATCAATCCCCTTTCTGGATTCGCTTAACAGACTTGCCTCTGGGCTTAATGACCAAACAGATGGCCTTGAAGCTCGGGAAGAGATTAGGGGAAGTTCTTGAGGTTGATGAGGAGCACGAAACCTTCGGTTTGGGTAAGGACTTGAGGGTCCGAGTCTTGATCGACGTTCAAAACCCTTTAAAGAGAGCAATCCCAATGCAAACGCCTAATTCGGAGAGGCATCTGCTGGTGAAGGTAACTTATGAACGACTTCCAAATTTCTGCTTTCACTGTGGCCGGCTTGGTCACATTTTAAAGGAATGCGAGGGTCTGGAGGAGGCTGATCCCCCAGCTGATGTTTCTCTCCCTTATGGTGCCTGGCTGAGAGCGTCACCTCCTAGGAGGAAAATAAATCGTTCGTCAAGGAAGAGTGAGGATATAGAAGGCTACAGTAGCGGCAGGTACCCCAGGAGCCACCTGCAAGCAGGATCAACTCGAAGGGACCTGGAACTCGCACGTCTAGAGGAGGTCTCCACCGGATCCACTGGTGGGCTGGGAGGAACAGGGGTGGTGAATATGGAACCAAGGCCTGAGAATACAAGGGAAGACTTGAACCAGGATAAGGAGACTATGCATGAAGGAAGCAATCAATCTAACATTCAAAGGCTTGAGATTCACCTAGCCAAAAACCCAATTACAACGCAGGCTATGGGCTCAGATCAATATCTTATAGCTTGCAACAACTCCACCCTAGCAACAACAAAGGATCAATTGCAAGGCAAAGTTGTGAAGGCAATGTCTCCTTTGAGACTCTCCAAAGATAGTTCAAGTCACTTAAAAGTTTCAGATTTAAAACTTTCCCCACTCACTAAAGTAGCTTGGCCGGCTGCAATCGCCAAGCCCCGGCAATTCCCCAAACAGCAGGTTTCACCGACAAGTGTTAAAAAATGGAGGAAATTGGCCAGAGCAAATGGATCATGCCAGCCTATGAGCACTCAAGAGGATGCAACAAGAAAAAGATTCAGAGAATCAGAGCAAATGGAAGTAGATAATTCTGAATACGAACTGAGGTCCCTCAAGAGAGGTAAATCAATCAATTGTTTTGACGAAGATTATCTTAAGGCAGCCCTTGGGCAGGACTAGGGCTGCCAGAATAAATGAATATTTTTGTCCTGAACTGCCGTGGGTTGGGAGGACCCCGAGCAGTTCGAAGGCTCAAAAGCCAACTGAGGACCCTTAAGCCTCAGTTGGTTTTCCTCTCAGAAACGAAACTTTTGGCTTCTGAATTCGATAAAGTGAAAATTGCATGTGAGTTTAAATCTGCCTTTGCTGTTAGTTGTGTTGGCCGCTCTGGAGGCCTAGCAATGTTATGGAATGATGATTTTGATGTTACTCTATTAAGCTTCTCTCGCTCCCATATTGATGTCTCTGTCCACCACTTGTCTACTGCGGTCGCTTGGAGATTTACGGGGTTTTATGGCGAATCAGTGGAATCTCATAAATACCTCTCATGGCAGTTGTTAGGGAAGCTAGCAGAAGGGCATCAGGGCCCATGGCTGTGCGCTGGTGATTTCAATGAAGTTTTATATCAGTCGGAAAAACAAGGTGGCTTACCAAGAGATGAAAGGAAGACGATTGCCTTTAGAGAAGTACTAAACAAATGCCAACTGATTGATATGGGATTCATTGGAGGGCCCTTCACCTGGTGGAATGGTAGATTGGGGGAAGAAACAATTGTGGAAAGACTTGATCGAGCTGTTAGCAACTTGAGCTGGCAAGCTCTCTTTCCTAATACCCATGTGGATCATTTATGCTCCTTTTCAGACCATTGTGCACTGAATATACAGCTGGATAAATTGGAAACGGTAAGCAACCAGCAAAGGACAAGTCGATTTCGCTTCGAACCAATGTGGTTGCGTGATTCCAGTTGCTCAAAAGTTGTTGAATCCTCCTGGAGGGCAGCCATTAAGCCACAAGATAGGGCTAACTTACTAGGAAACTTGGCAGTAGTAGGTAAGGCGCTGGCTAAATGAAATAGGGAGAGCTTCGGGCACATTCAAAATGCAATTCAGAAGACCCAGAAGGGTCTGGAACATACCAACAAGCTGCCAATATCTCAGGACCGACTGAAGGAGAAGATGGCCTTGCAAAGTCAACTAAATGAACTACTGGAACGGGAAGAGATCTTATGGAAACAACGGGCTCGTGAGGATTGGCTCAAGCATGGAGACCGAAACACAGCGTACTTTCACTCTACAGCAAACTCATGCAGGAAGACAAACTTTATCCCTTTCCTTAAGGATGATAATGGGAAGACCTTCAATGATAACCTTGGTATGCAAGAACTAATTGTTGATTATTTTGAGAAGCTTTTTTCATCAGAAGTACCCCAAGATATGGAGCATGTCACTAGTAGAGTTCAAAAGCATCTCACCCAGGAGGTAATTGACTCATTACAAGCCCAATTCAACAAGGAAGAAATTACAAAAGCCCTCTTTCAAATCCACCCCACCAAAGCTCCTGGCCCGGATAGCTTTCACGCCCTATTTTACCAAAAATTTTGGGACTTAATCGGAGATGATGTGAGCAACTTTGTTATGGCTGTGCTTAACGAAGGGAGGAGCTTAAAGGATGTCAATCAAACAAACATTGTGCTCATTCCAAAAGGATTGGGAATCCATCACTTGAAAGGGCTAAGACCGATAAGCCTATGCAATGTCATCTACAAAATCATAGCTAAAGTATTGGCCAATAGACTCAAGCCAGTCTTATCGAACATCATCTCGGATAACCAAAGCGCATTTGTTCCCAAACGCTTCATATCCGACAATATTATTGTAGCATATGAGTGTCTTCATTCCATGACTAGAAGGAAAAGAGGGGCTAATGATTTTTGCGCGCTCAAACTCGACATGAGTAAAGCATATGACCGGGTAGAGTGGCCTTTTCTTGAGAAGATGATGAAAGTAATGGGCTTCCCTTTGAAGTATATTCAGAACATCATGAATTGCATATCGACTGTCTCCTATAGTTTCTCTTTGAATGGAGCGCGTTTTGGCAATATCTTTCCTCAAAGAGGCCTCCGGCAAGGAGATCCTCTCTCCCCCTACCTTTTCATTATCTGCGCCGAAGGGCTGTCATCCTTATTAAACATGGAGGAGCAACAAGGACATATTCATGGGGTTCAAGCAAGTCGAGGTAGCCCGAAAGTCACTCACTTATTTTTTGCTGATGATAGTTTACTTTTCTTCAGGGCTCGAACAGAAGAAACTCAAAGGATTCAAACTATTCTAGAGACCTATAGAAGGGCAACAGGTCAACAAATTAACCTTGATAAATCCGGCC
>JAEMOT010002524.1:0-16937 GCA_019297695.1 Apostasia ramifera | reverse complement strand
ATCAAAACTCATTAATGTACAAGGTGTTAAAAGGCCGGTACTTTCCTTCAGGCAACCTAGAAGTTGCTTTTTTAGGAAGGGAACCATCTTTTATTTGGAGAAGTATATGGGAGGCTAAACAAATTATAGACAAAGGCTTCATCTGGCGAGTAGGAGATGGAAAAATGATCAAAATTTGGAAAGATAAATGGATCCCCAGACGTTGGGATTTCAAACCCTTCTCTCCGATCAATACTCTTGATGCTGACACCACAGTGGCTGCTTTGATAAATCAACATGATGGGTGGTGGAATATCCCAATATTAAAGGAGAATTTCTTTCAGGAGGACATCAAAGCCATTTGTAGCATACCACTAGGGGACCTCCAATCACCGGATTGCAAAATTTGGGCACTTCACTATTCAGGCAAGTACTCTGTGCGAAGCAGCTATAATTTTATCCAGGAGCTTTCCTTAAATACCAACATTCAGATTAACGAGATTCAGCCCCCACTTCTGCGAGGAGCCGGAACTAGTACCCCTAGCAAGGAGCCATGGGAATATGTTTGGGCCCTACACGTTCCGAGCAAAATCAAGCTTTTCATGTGGAGGATCCTTATGAACTTCTTACCTACCTTTTGCAGATTACAGGATCACCGATTAAAAGTTGATCATACTACTTGCTTGTTGTGCTTCTCAGAGGCAGAGACGACAGACCATGTGCTAAAAGATTGTGCTTTTTCCGCTACTGTCTGGGCATCTGTTGGGTTGCCCATCGAGCTAGTCGGAACCCGCTTCAGCTCAGCGAAGGACTGGATTAGCATTTTACTGTGCGGCCCAAGTAGGCCTAAATCTGAATTAAGTGCTATCACTCTATGGGCCATTTGAAATGAAAGAAATAACAAGCTTAAGGGGGGCAAAGGCAAATCACCAGAGGAAACAAGTTTTTTCGCCACCAACTATCTCGTAGAGATGGAAGCAACCCGGGAATCAAATAATACCACCACAAATGAGCTTCAAAAGGTCTGGACCCCTCCTAAATATCCAACCATTAAACTTAATGTTGATGCGGCAATAGACGATAAAAGAGGAAGGTTGGGCGTTGGAGTGGTCGCTAAGACCTCCACGGGAGAAGTGGTTGCATGCCTTTCAAGTAACATTCATGGGCCTCTTGAGCCAACACTCGCAGAATGTTTGGCAGTCGAGCAAGCATTTGTTTTAGCCGAGAAAATCAAAGCAAACAACATTTGGATAGAGGGTGACTCCTTGGAAGCTATTAAACTAATTCAGGATACTGGGGAGGACCTTTCTATCATTCGCTCTCATCTAAAGGCAACAAAGGATCGCATGAAGTTGTTGAGTAACTGTATTATCACTCACATCCGACGGGAGGGTAATAGAGCAGCACACACCTTGGCCCGATACGCACTTCATATAGAGGCTCAGAAAATGTGGTTTAAGGAAGCTCTATGTTTTATTCAAGCCGTTATTAGAGAAGAAATGCTCATGTGTAAGATGGACTCTCAGTGTAGTTCTGTTTTATCTTAAGTTTGTTGCACCTTGAAGGATTTTTATCAAAAAAAAAAATAACTTATTTATTTTTATTTGACATCTTTTATTTCATATAAATTACCTAAATTTTAATATTAAAATTAATTTATTTCATGTGTTAAGTAAATAAAATTAATAATGCTATTTAGATTTTTTTTGATAGAATTCTATTTAGCTATTTTGTTTATTAATCTTACGCCCGCATTTTTATAAATTTCAAAAGTAAATTTCAATAATTTAAATTTTAGGGATAAATACACGCAGGTCTTTGAATTTAAGACTTATTATCACATAGGTCTATATTTTTAAAATTATAACATTAGGTTCTCTAATATTTAATAAATTATTATATGAATCTTTTTTATTTTTTTAATATTAAAATTTTTTTAAATTACCATTATACCCTCCCCTTCCTCTCTCCTCCAGATCCGGCACCTGCCGGCAGCGTCAAGCGGTCGCCGACGGCGTCGCGTGCGCTTGATCGGGAGGAGAGAGGGGGACCTCCCCCTCTCTCTCCACCAGATCCCAGCGGCCGCACCACTCTGCGCGACAGTTGACGCGTCGCGCGCGCGGCCTGGAGGCCTTGCGCTGTCGGCTGCGGTTTCGCAGGTGGCGCAGCCGCGGGGATCTGGTAGAGTTCCCCCTCTCTCCTCTCGATCTGGGCGCGCAATCCCGTATAGTCGCCGCGCGACGCCGTCGTAGACCGCGTGACCTTGCCACGGGTGCGGATCGGGAGGAGAGAGGGAGGGAAGGGTTTAATGGTAATTTTTTAAAAAAAATATTACAAAATTTAAAAAAAATCCTATAATAATTTATTCAATACTAGAGACTTGATATTATAATTTTAAAATCGTGAGACTTAGGTGTAATTATTCCTAAAATTTATCTTAAAACTGTTTGATTTGTTTTTTGTTTTTGCTCGCTCGACTTAAATTATTAAAAGATACATTAAAATTATTTATTTTCTTTTAAAATTAATTTTGAATTTCAATAAAAATCTTATATTTAAAATTTGAGTTCAATCCAACTCAGCTTCATGCCAACCTAGCAGCCGGCTTACGTTTCTAGTTTAATGTTACCTCCATGGATTACAATATTTAATTTGAATTATCAAAAAATAATAATTAATTAATTGTGGTATTCTTGTAATTGTAGATTTCAGAGGATTAATTTACAGAATCTCAAATTTAATTAAATGATTTTTTTGGATTCGATTTATAACCCATAATCATTTTGTTCATGCTGTGATAAATCTGTATGCATTTATAGTGATTTAGGAATTAATACATCCAGGCTGATCACAGCATCATCATGTTAATTGAGTCACCTATGCATTAATATGCATGTTAAAAAAAAATTAAATTTAATATCTAAATAATTTTATATTAATCTATAAATCTTTTTGAATATGATATCTACAACTAATTTTGTTTAATATATAGCAAGTAAATCACATAATCATTTTATGATTTCTATTTAGCTCTAGCATTAAATAGCATTAAAAATTTAAAAGTACTTATCATAATTACAAACTGCACTACTTCTATGCATTAAATTAAAGAAGGTCTTAGTTCTTCGCCTTCTAAAAAAAAGATATAGGCTTTCATCGATATAAAAGGGTGTAGTTTATAATTATACATTTAAAATATAATATAATACAGAAAATTAAATCAGTAAATTTTTTTTTTTAAGATGAGATATGTAATTTTCTAAATTTGAAATGCAAATGCTAAGTATTTTGCTTATAATTCTTATCAAAAAGCTCTTCAGATGCTCATAGCACAAATAAATAATTAATACATATATATATATATAATGAAAACTTATTTATAAACAAAATTTGATTTTGCGCTTCCAAATTTCAAAATTTATACAAATGCCCTGCTCACAAAACCCTATTTGCAGAAATTCTCAGTTCACCGGAAAGTAGGCGTCCGGCCAAGCTCCGCCAACGACGCCGGAGCCGGCGAGCTCCAGGAAGGAGAGATGATGCCCCATCATCTCCTCGTGTGCGGCAAGTGGGTTCATCATGATTTCAGAGAACCAGTCCTGCTTCTGCAGCTCCTCCATCGCCACCTCCAATGCCGTTTTTTCCGCCGCCGCCGGTGGCAGCTGCGGAGATGCATTCTCTTTCTTCACAGCTACCGCCGCAGCAGCCAGCTGCTGCTGCGGCGGCGGGGTGGAGTTCTTCCGAAGGGCGTCGAGCCGCTTGCGGACCTGGTTGACCTTGAGCTCGATGAGCCAGGCGAGGCTGGTGAGGTCCTTGATGCTGACGTCACTCATCGTCTTCCCCATGAGGCCCTGGTACATGAGCAGCGTCGTCTCCAGCTCCCGGTTCTCTCGTTCCTGCTTCTGAAGCTGCTCCTGCAGCTTCGTGATTCTCTGCCGCATGAAGCCTGGGGAGAGCAGGAGAGCAGGCCGGGCGTTACAAACTATTTGAAACTCAGAGCTCAAATCCGCTTGAAATTAATTTGAAATTTTTTCAGGAAATCATAAGTAATATATTATCTTGAGCTAAGGGTGAGCAAAAATATTTTTTTATTTGATTTAAATTTGACTCGAAGCTAACTCATTCCACATAAAATTAATTCATGTTATGTTCAACTCTATATTAATATACAATAATATATTTGCAGAGATTAATATATAATTATATATAAAGATATTATATAAGGTACATATTGAATAAATTTATGTATAAAGATATATATACATAATATATTTAAATTTAAATAAAAATTATATATTATATGTATTATATGCAAATAATATCTAAATAAAAAATAACTCTAAAATTAAGTTTCAAAAATTGACTCAAAATTAAATAGATTTTAACTGATTTAAATCAAAATTGACTCGAGTTCAAAGTTTAAGAGTTTGACTTGAGGCAAACTCACTTTAACTCGACTCTACATCAACATCGATCATCTTGGGCTCAAAATTGATTTCGAGTCTCAAAATATAATGAGCTAGCTAGGTCTAAATTGCATGCATATATAAATAATTTTATGTAAGTTGATATAGTAAATTGAGAATGTTTAAAGTTTGTTAGCCCCAAGGCTAGGAATCAAATTTCTTTTGTTGCAAATTATGTTCTTAGCATATTTAATCTAACTCGGAATTGAATTGATTCGACGTCTGAGTTTGAGCTATAGTGCTTGTTCTCATCGAATTTTTTTTCCATTTAAGATATACTTATTGTTTTAGCATATTCAAGTCGGCGCAGAATCGATTCGACGTTCGATTTATATTTCGGGCCGATTTCGTGCTAAGTGGAGATTGAAATTTTTATTTAAATTTTTTTGAATTTAAGCTAACCTTCTTGGTTCATCATCTTCTTGCCCTGCTCCATCTCCGGCAGCCGCTTGAGCTTCGCGAGGATCCTGGCGGCTTCGTGGCTGGAGGGCCAGACCTCCGGCTGAGGCTCGCCGGCGGCGAAGAGGATGAGGCAGGCCTTCACGTCGCAGAGGGTGCTGAGCTCCGACGCCTTCTTCAGCAGCCCCTTCCGCCGCTTCTTCAGCGTCGCTCGCCGGGCGGAGTCGTTCGCGATCCACTCGAGCTTCACCTTCTTCCTAGCCATGGTGGCCGCCGGCGATCCTCGGGGGAGGTGACTGCTTTTCGACGGGAACGGAGGTGCGTTTTATAGGAGCAGCATTTATTAAGGAAATCTTCATACTTTAATGGAAGGATGATGCGCATTGGTGATTAAGATTTGATACAATTAACATGATTCAAATTAATTTAAAGTAAAACTTACACATAATATTCATTAAAAAAATAACTTACACATATTATACACATATATATATATATATATGATATAAAAACTATAGTATATTATTATAATATTGTAGATATTTCATATGAATATGATATATTTGTAAATTTAAAATGAATTACTACTGCAATTCCAAACTTGTCAGAGTACCTCATTTGTAAATATTAACTATAACTTATATTATAATATTTATATTTTAAATAAAATTAATTATTATGTTAGTATGCATGAAAATGTAAAATTAGGTAAAATATATGTATAAATGTGAAATAATTAAAATTTTATTTTAAAAATCAAATGGAGTGAAATATAATTATATTTAATCTTGAGATTTATGTATAATATGAAATATTAGATTAATTAAAATTAAATTTAATAATTTTAATCTGGTATAACTTATAAACTGCTAGATAATATTTGTAAATGAATTATTATTAGGTAAATATTATACAGGTCACTAAAGTTGAGATGATATCAAATGGATCACTGATTTTTTAAAATATCAATCTGGTTCTTTAAGTTTCGTTAAATATTTTAAATAGATCCTTAAATTTGACTTAAATATTTTACGCGAGTATTAAACTTCCATTATGAATTTCACAGAAAAATGATTTATTTTAAAATACTAGAATGCCCTTAATAGAGAGGCAGAGGGGAAAAATGAATAATAAAATGATCTTTTTATTATTTTTATTGATTTATTAAAATAAACAACCTGAGTACAGCTATTTCACTTTTGAAACAGTAAAACAATAAAAAGCATCCCATTCTAAATATTTTATAGAACATTATTATATATATATATATAACATACATATACATTTATATTTTTTTTCTGAGAAATTTTAGGGGTTTCATAAGGTTTTGATATACATGGAAATTAAATGAGGAGACGTACTGTGATAATTAATATTGAATTTTTTTCTGTGAAATATAGAGGTAAATGGTTACCAAATTTTGAAATTTAATGAACAATAACAATGGATGACATGCACCTGGTTGTATAACAACTAAGAACAATTTATTGATTTCTTGATAGCTTTATGGGGCCTCAACACGAAGCGAATCGATTTCAAGTAAGCTCAAAAGCCAGTTAAATTTGATTTGTATTGGTTTCAAGTCGATTCAAAAGTTTCAGCTCACTCAAACTCGACTAAAATTATTCGAGCAACACACAAATTTTGATTAAAATTTCCATGGGCTATCCACTTATCTTGATATATGTCAAATTTATACAGGTACAATTCAAAAATAAATCGACCTAACTTATTTAAAAAGACTCGAGTACAAATTATGACCCAACAATGTGACCTGACTGTCAAAATTAGTATGTTTTTTTTATTTTAATATTAACTATCATATATCACATAATTAGTTATATTTTTGATGTTCTAAATTGAACTTTACTGTTATATTTATTTAAAGTAAAAAAATATTAACTTTGTCAAATTTTTAATATATAAAAATTTATAATAAATAGATTGACAGATTAGGTAGGTAAACTGTTTATTAAATAAGTTGAATACGGGTGGTCTTGATGTGATCAAATTTAAATGAGTTAAATACGACTCATTTCAATTAAATTTAAATGAGTCGAATAAAAAAAAATGAATTAAACTGAATGCCCTTACTGCCAATGCAAGAAGAGCTGTAGGCATTAATTTGGTAAGGTCTGCATTCATGACCAATGAAGAGGAAAATAAGAGAATAAAAACCTCTACAGGCCTACAAATGAAATCTTTAAGCTCTTTAATTCCCAGCTGTGACTTCGCTCAAGGATAAAAGCTGGCAATTTAAGTTAAAGACTAGCAAGCAGTGCGAAGTTAACTAAAATGCCTTGAAGTTAAATTCAGACTTAAAAATGACTCAGATGCAGTTTTCAAATATAGATATGTTCGTATATTCATATTCACTTACATTTTACAAGTTTATACCAAACAAAAAATCAAGAATTAATTTTTTGTAAAAAAAATATTGCAATGAAACATCTGAAATAGTTATCAAAAACAATAATTCCGTTTACCTTGAACGTCTATGCTCAGCCCCTAATAGAATAGAGATGAGTTTCAAAATTCAATCCACAACAAACGAATGAGTTTAAATGAACCGTATCTATTACAAGGCAGGTCAAGCATGTGCTTAACATAATACCCTCCTTCGTATAGAAAAACATATATATATATATATATTCATATTTTCATATTTTCATATACTACAAAATGGCCCGTTAGAAGCCATGGGCCTCTCATCTGGGGACGTTCCAATAAGTCAGGAGGAAACACTGAGTTAAGTCTGAAACACGTCTCTTTTGATCGACCTGATCTACTCAAACTTCCTTTATTGGCATTGTCAAGTTATGGAATCAGGGCTTACCTGCTTATAACCTTTACGCATGTACGTACTCAATTGTTTGAGTTTACGAGATAGCACATCTAAGAGCACGATAGCCTGCTATCAAGAAGTAGGAGTCACAAGTCTGCAGTTTCATGCGTGATTTATGATAACATAGTGAAAGCATGAAAGCCTGCTATCGAGAATTTGAGTTGTGACGATATATTCAGAGGCATTAGAGCCTATCGTTGAGGTTGAAGAGTGGCAACGACATATTCAAAGGCATTAGAGCCTGTCGCCAAAGTTGATACCATTAATGGCATATTCATAGGCACAAAAGCTTGCAGCTAAGATATTTGGCTTGTGACAACGTAGCATGAGAATAAAAGCCTGTCGTCAGAGGTTTAGCTCGTGATAACATGTTTAGAGCAAGGAAACTAATCATTGGGGTTAGAGACCACCAACAACGAATTCAGAGGCATAAGAGCCTACCGTTGGAGAATTTGAGCCTGTCATCGGAGTTTGAACCACTAGCAACATATTCAGAGGCATAAGAGCCTGCCGCTGTGGGTCTAATTAACTTGATTTGGTTGAGTTCTGCGAGATCATGAGAATAATAAATCTGCTGAGGATGTAGGAGTTGCTTCACATCATATCATACACTCATGGGGATTTATATGAGTGGTTGAGGAAAAAGAAGCCCAAGGGTACTTTAGTAAATCAATTCCACTGAGAATTTCATGATCTGAGCTTTGGAGTTTATTGCAGTGAAGTTTCTGATATCTGTCGATCTAATCATCGAATCTGAATCTCAATACTTAAATTTCAAGTAAAGGAATCTACAAGCAGTTCAATAATTTGATAGAGTTAGAGGACCGTTGTGTTATCACACGATATTCACCCATAATTTTAAGTCACAATTTTTGTTGCTCTATCACTTGATTTTTGGCTAAGTCCAACATAACGAGGTACCAGAGATTATACTAGTCACCAGAATGTAAATGAAGATGTCCAGTAAAGCTAAATCAGGTGAGGTCTTTAGTTGATAGAGTAATTGAAAATAAAAAATCAACAGCTATGTCATGTTATCTAAAATAATAATTGTTCAACTTGATGAAATGTGTAGATAAATCACTACATATTAGAACATATTAATAATATAACACAACATCAAGATAATATTGAATCAAATACCACCTAAATATAATGTGACAAATAATGAGCAAATCAATTAAGAAAGCGTTTGGTTCATTATTATCTTAGTATTACATTATGTAATGTAGATATCATGATATTTTAATATCTTCTTTTGATTAACGATTCTATAATTTTATAGAAGATTATTTATAGATGTCATTACACCAAATAATTATTATTTTTAGATAACATGACATAATACTAAGATAATATTAAACCAAATGTCCCCTAAATATATTCGAGAAAGAAAGAAGATTATCGAATATCAAGTCAAATAACTAACATTAAATTTAGTTGTTTCATCAATTAAATCCAATGGATATTAATACCTGGCATTCTAGCCTTCCTTCTCCTTGTTGTAATAGGCTTCATAAGTTACTACCCTTGACTTTGAATCTGGATGCTCAAATTCCTCTATAAACTCCTGTGTCATCAGGAGGAAGTCCTTCATTTCCAATCGCTCCCATTCCTTCATGATTGACAATCAAATAATCACGGCCACGTGGTAATTTCATGTACCAGTATAATGTAATAATGGTAACCGCTAAGGTGAGATTTTATCAACTGGAATCAGACGGACGAAATTGCATGAAAAAGTAGTTTATATAGAAAAGAATATAGAGAAGACGAAAATATCAGACAACTTGTTACAGAGAGCTTGACAACCTGGGAGAAAAACAACATCTCCAAGTGAGACAGCATAAATGCACTATTAAATGAAGTTGTTACAAGTACACAACAAGAATTCTTAAGAGACTAGTAGAGTAAAATGTAATGTTTTATCTCGTCTTGTTATGATCGTTGAGTTCTCCCTTGTATTTATAAGAGCAAAATTAATTTGTAATGATTAATGTAGGCATCAGTGTTCGCATGACGCAAGCATTTTATTCTCATTGGAAATGGAGTTGGAGTATTCTTTATCACAAATACTTTCTGAATGGGTGGTTACTCATCATTTTATTTTTTTTAAGTACTGATCTAAGGTGACATACATTGTAATGTTATAAGAGACCATCTAATTAACTATGCTTACTTGTAATGTTTGAAATTCATAATTTACAATAATAAAATGAGTTTATGTTGCTTTTATTAAAATTTGATTAATCTGATTAAATTTATCAAAGAAACTTGTAAATTAATTTGAAATCTATTAATAAAAATTTAATTAAGTTAAATTTATTATTAAATAATATTAAAATTGATTAGAAAAATTAAGAGACAAATTTATCAATGTAACACTACACATGCACCCCTATCATGGTTATTAAGACCTCATTTGGTTCGAGCTTTTTTTTTAGACAAGAGAAAAAATATTTAACTTAAAATGAAAGAGAAATAAAGTTGATTTAATGAAAGAGAAATATTTAGCTTTTTTTTTTTGTAAATTTAATGAAAGAGAAATTTATTTTAATACTAGAAAGTATGTAAAATGTGAAATACTTTTAATTTTAATATTCATATTTATGTTGGATATGAAATAAAGTTGATTTTTATGATTGAAAATCATACTTGTTTTGCAAACTAACGATATGATATTTGTGCAGGTGAGGTAAGCAAAAATATACGTGAAAACCTGCCCAATGCAAACTCCAAAGTAATTTCATAGTTACAGTTAATACATTAAACAAAAATATTAATTTTAATATTAATCTTCTTTGATTTGGATTAGGCTTAATGAATTGAGCAAACCATACAAGTGAACTGACTTTTGTCCTCACCGGTCAATGAGGCTTATCTTAAATTAGGTTTTTGCATGCCCTTTTTAAAGTATATATTTTCAAGTTCTAATAGAGACAATTTCTTCAAAAGATACATGCCTGTAAAATCACTCTTCTTAATGTGGAGTTCATATTAAACCAATTAAAAGATGCGTACCTCGAAATCCCATGAACCATATAAGTTGGGGTCTTCTTCGTCTCCCCAAACGTATGTCTCGGCAAGCAATTTCTCTTGATCACCCTACAATAACCAAATTTAGTTGCAATTAAAAACATAAGGGAAAACACTGGAGGAAGCTAATACTCAAAAAGGTATTATAAATAGCTTAAGCAAAAAGAAAAAGAGTAAACAAAGCTGAGGGGTTAAAATGGCTTTTGTAATGTTAAGTCACGTTAAAATGGCTTTTGTAATGCTAGCATGCACGTTAAAAGGTCTCCAGGAAATCCCAAAGCCACACTCTGTCAAATTGTTCATCAATAAAAGAGTAAATTAGATGTGTAAGATATCAATTATTACATTGATCATAACATATATAGGTTATTTTTTACCAGAGATTTAATATGGTATTCAAGCAAGAGATTTTGAGTACAAGATCTGGTGTCTTCGTAATATAGTAAGATTTGTATGGCATACATGTAAATGTCCCTAATCATATGTAAGTTTAAACATTTCAGTTAGGTTTAATGTTATGCCAAGAATTCAAGAAACAAACCTCCACAACATTTAGAGAAAAGCTGACTTATTCAATTAATTCATAATTTCATATCTAGGATTTTCCCTTTCCAGTAGCACTTAATGTATTTCCTCTATCGATAAATCAGACTTTCCTTCAGGCATCAAAATAGTATTTCGTGCATTCAGTTATCATACTAAATTGTAAACTAAGCAGCTGATAAGTGAACTATGGCAAAGCAGTACTTTTCCAAGTGTCAAGAACTATCCATTTTAACTCACTAGCACAGAAATCTAAAATAGATTAATTTTAGGTCTTTACAAATCACAATCTATAGACAAATTACAAATAAGAAGCTAGACACTAAAGAAGGAGAAAGACAATTATATAGGATTGCCAAGGCAAGAGATAGAAAAATTAAAGATTTAATTGAAGTAAAATGTATTAAAGATGAAAATAAAAGAGTACTTTTTATGGAAGAAGATATCAAAAATAGATGGATGAGTTACTTTCAACAGTTTTTCAATGAAAATTGTGAAAATTCAATTGATTTTACAGAATTCAGCACCCTAAAAGAAAGTAAAAATTACTCTTACATCCGACGTATTAGTAAAGCTGAAGTCTGGAAAGCTTTAAAGAAGATGAAGCATAAAAAAGCAGTAGGACCAGATAACATCCCAATTGATGTTTGACAGTGCTTAGGAGATGAAGGAGTTTCTTGGCTCACTAGATTGTTTAATATGATTTTGAAGACTAAAAGGATGCCAAATGAATGGAGAAAGAGTATATTAGTACCTATTTATAAGAATAAAGGCGATGTACAAAATTGTGCCAATTATAGAGGAATTAAATTAATGAGTCATACTTTAAAACTTTGGGAGAGGGTGATCGAACAAAGGTTACGCCATAATACTAAGGTATCAGAGAATCAGTTTGGTTTTATGCCAGGTAGATCTACTATAGAAGCCATTCATTTACTAAGAAGTTTAATAGAAAAATTTAAGGAGAGAAAGGAAAACTTACATTTGGTTTTTATTGATTTGGAACAAGCTTATGATAAAGTCTCAAGAGAAGTACCNTCAGTAGATCAAAAACTGAATATATGGAGTGCACATTTAGTCAAGAAAGAAATACTTATATTGGAGATGTGACAATTGGTGATCAAATTGTCAAGAAGAGTGAGCGCTTTAGATACCTTGGATCAATTATACAAAATGATGGCGAAATAGATAATGACGTTATTAGCAGGATTCAAGCAAGCTGGGTAAAATGGAGAAATGCTTCTGGTGTGTTATGCGATAGAAAAATCCCATCCAAAATTAAGGGTAAATTTTATAAAACTGTAGTAAGACCAGCGATGATATATGGTGCTGAATGCTGGCCTGCAAAGAAGAAACATACAAATAAAATAAATGTTGCAGAAATGAGGATGTTAAGGTGGATGTGTGGATATACACGAAAGGATAGAATGAGAAATGAGTATATCCGAAAGAAAGTTGGTGTTGCACCAATTGAGGATAAACTTAGAGAAAGTCGGCTTCGATGGTTTGGACATCTAAATCGTAGGCCAATTGAAGCTCCAGTTAGAAAAATTGAGTTACTGGATTTTGTCCATGTACAAAAAGGAAGAGGGAGACCAAAGAAGACATGACAAGAAACTATAAGGAGTGATCTTAGTTACTTAAACTTAGATAAAAATTTGGTAACTGATAGAGCGCAATGGAAACAAAGGATTCATGTAGCCGACCCCACCTAGTGGGATTAAGGCTTGGTTGTTGTTGTTGTTGTTGTTACAAATCACAATCTTAAAAGTAGATTCATTTTGAAAATTCTGTCAGAAAAAAAAGTATATACTACTGATCCACTTCTCGGTAACTGGAATTAGATTTTCAATCAAATGGATGAACACCACAGAGAAGTTCTGTGAGTGCAGGCAATGAAACAATTCATAGTAACCAGCAGATCATGAAATCTAAGCTTGCAAAAGAAAATCTTGATGCTAGGGAAAAAAGGCTACATCAACTACTGTGGACTAAGATCAGGATAATCAAGCGTTTTATATTTCAATGCCACGTTTCCACCTACCCAAGTAGGAAACAATGAAGTTTCTAGCAATTGCCGATGTTCTGCCATCCACTAACATGTGATTCCAGCTGATTTTGAGGCCACGTGACAAAAATATCATTCGCGAATATTCTATTCTTTTCTCTATTTTAGGCAGTAAACGAAATAAGATTATTACGCTGGGATTTGATACAATTTATGCTTACATTCAGAGAAACCTCAACCGTGTTTCTCTTGTATTCCCCATCTTCAAAAATATCTAGGAGATTCAATTCAGTGTCTGTGATTCCCAAGATAACCTGTACGGCACAATAAAAACAACCATGACCAGGCAATATAGGAAGTAATAATATATATCACATGCATCAAACAAGATGGATAAGCGAGAGAAATCTTCCAGTAGATTATAATTAAATATCTTATCATAAGCGACCCTAGTTCTTCGATCACAACCAAATTTTGATAATCAAGTAGATGAATGTTTCATTATTCCTGCCTCCTTGATTTTTCATGATGCTTTGTAAGTGACAATCCACAAGAAAATAAATAAGTACCAAAATTTGTCATTTGTATACCTTTCACTATATTTTTGATCAGTTTTGCGGACATCCTGGATTATATAGGTATATTTTCACCTAAAATTAAACTGACAATTTCACAAAATCTCCTGTTTCTAACTTCATAGTTTGATCCATGAAATGCAAGAACAATTAAGAGGCATACTTAAGACCAAGTATTCTTACATTTGTAGAACAAGTTTTCAAAGCAAATAAACACCAAAAAAGAAAGGCTTTTCCCAAACCATAATTAATAAACAGCAGAATTCCTTTTTTGCATGCTACTAAGTATAGAAAAGGGTAAGATTCAATACTTACCCTGCCAGTGACACTTTTGCTCTCCACAGGTAAAATTGCTGGATAAACACGCCCTTTAATGGAAAATCTGTGGCTGTAAAGCAGATACCTAATTTGATATATGCACATATTCGCCAACTATATTTACATAAAAATCTATTAAAAGATGCAGATGTAGCAACCATCAAAGAAACAAAAATTTAACGGTTAAAAAGCAAATGAGCCCTCTATCGACCAGTTCTTTCCATCTAAAGCCTTAATTGCGATAGCTTTTGTGTTTTTCATCACAAGCACAATGGTATGACCAAACATAATTTTATAACAAAAAAAGTTAGGTTGTATAATATATTGGGGTTATCCCTCCTTATCAGAGCCAAGGAAGATGTTTGACAACAAGCCAGTGAAGCCAAAGAAAATTTGCTCATGAAGGCAAATCTAATAAGGTTCGTGAACAAGTAAACCTCGAAAGAGTCTTCGAGAAGGTGATTCATTGAAGGTGAAAAAGCTTGTCAAAAAAGGTATTTTTCAACAAGGATTGGAATCCGAAGAAGATGACTATTTTTTACTTGACCTTCCACTGAATAAGTGCATCCTTTGGTGAGATTTTAACTTAAACTTGTGAGTATTGCTTCAAAAACATTTAAGGAAATTTCAAAGAAGGCTTTTCTTAAGGAGAGGAGAGTTGAAACATCTCAAATTTTTTAAGTCATGTCTAAACCATTGAGGAGACCTATCAGAAAGTTTACAGGTTAGATTGCAGTAGAAATTACGTTTGGGTCCAGCAACATTTATTTTGAATCCAAAAGGACTTAGAATGAAAAAAATAAGAAAAATAAAAACTTAAAATGAAAATCATCTTTTGGGTTGAATTTAATAATCTGAATTTAGTCCCCTTTCATGTAAATATTGGAGAAGATTTAAGACCAATGGTGGCATGAATGGATAAGTGGGGAGAGGAAAGGTTGATTTGAAATATCATGGAAAGATGAAAAAGAAAATTAATGATGGAAGACAGAGGCTTTTTGGAGAATTAATGGAGAGGGAAAATGAAAGGGTTGTTTAGAGGACATTATAAGGAATTAAGAGAAGAGAGCCAGCTCTTCTCCTCCTCCTTTCATTTTTCATGTAGAGAGAGAAAAAGTTTCATCCACCGATGATTTTCATTGTCTTCTTCCTCCATTCTCTATTTTCCCTACTCTCCAGCGACATCCAAGGGACCGAAGTGATTAGTTCGCAACAATGTCAAAGTAGGAGACGACCTAAAGTAATTGGGTAAGAGATGAGAAATAAAGTAATTTGAGTAGATAAATTGCTTTTTAAAACATAGTGGAGTATGTGATGCATGATTCTTTTTCTATTAACTTTTTTCCATGATTAGTTCATTTTACTTGCTGTGTGATAATTTTCTTGCTCAAAATTGCATAAATATGGGTTAAAAATGAATGAGTTGTACGTGTTAATTAATAGTTTAAATTCATGAATTGGCTATATTCTTACTAATTTTCAAGACATGATTCATTATTCTTTTGACTAGTTAGTTAATATTTTTCTATCAAAAAAAAAGTTAATTGATATTTGGTTTTAACAAAAATTTACAAAAACATAGATCAGCCAACGTACTACAACTTACATGTTTTCCACTTTCCCTAAATTTGAAGAAAAAGTTGGCTTTTAATATTTCTAAATTTATGTGTCAAATTTCTATGTAATCTGTTAGATTTTGATAGAGCCAAAAACCATATCAAATGAAGTTCGATTAGCATGAAGCTTTCCAGAACAACAGTTCTTTCGTTATGCAACAACTATCATGTTAATCAATTATTCTAAAAATGCCATTTTACCTATGTTTATGTGTAGAAGTTAGCTGAAACTCTGTTATTTAAACAAAACCGGTGTATTTGGTGATTTAGTGAGAAATTACCTTATTAAACAAAATGCTATGGACCTGAATCTTTCCAGATTAGTAGTTTATTTCTTTATCTCCAACTTTTGTATTCATCATTGATCATTATGCTCAAGTTTTTGTTGGATGAATTGGGAGATAAAATGCAGATTATAGATTTATAAAGTGCTAAGCCATTATTTGTAATTTACAATTCATGTACTTAATGTAGTGACATGTAGAAGCTATTATCCATGTTAATTTACTTAAAATGAACATGATTAGATAGAGGTCTTTGGTGACCAAATGGTCTACGCGACCGAGAGGTAAGAAGCCTATATGAATGCATGGCATGAAATGATACGATTAATTTGTATAATACAACCATGACAAAAATGGTAATTTGACTGCATATTAATAAGGATGAATCTACAACGAAGATAAGATGATAGATAATTAGTTTCCCATGGAATCACACCCGCCTAAACTTAAGCTACATTGATGCTGCAAGCATCCAGTGGTAGGTTCCAGCTACCCCCATGTTGGACTTTGTGTCTATGTACTCTATCCAAAAAGATTGTCTTTTGATAATTTTGGTATCACTAGATTGATGTTTGAACTCTATATCCAGTGGATAGTCGATGGAGGGCTATTCTCAAAAGGGGAGTCGAGGTGATTAATTGGGAAACAGGGGATCCCATAAAAGAATAATAATAACAATAATTAATATAATAAGTAACAAAAGTAATGATGTTAAATAGTAATTATAAAGATGATGTTCATGATAATACTTTTATTTTTGGTGTGTAATAAGATATAATTTAGTTAGAATATATCTATATTTGGTGTGCTGAATGCTGGCCTGCAAAGAAGAAACATACAAATAAAATAAATATTGCAGAAATGAGGA
>JAEMOT010002523.1:723984-758878 GCA_019297695.1 Apostasia ramifera | reverse complement strand
ATCCATCTTTCCCAATCTGTCCTAATAGTCAATCAATCCAGATCGAAGCAGCATGGCTAGATCTCGGCCGTCGACGATAAACTCTGCCAGGAATGAATCGACGGTCGATCGCGGTGTCTCCACCAAATGGCCTCCTGCCATTTTTGGTGGTAGGTATGACATTAAAAAAATCACGGAACATGGAGAAAGTTATCAAAGATTACGACAAGTGATGTTAATCATATATTACAAGTTATTAAAACGATATGTTTGACGTTTCAGTTACTGGTAGCTTGACCAATTGTGAAAGGAAGGTCAAGTATTAGTAGCCGGGATATCACAAAGCCACCTTAGATGTAGTAGAGCTAATCTTTAATCTAATATCAAACATGTAAAAGGGGTAAAGACGGAATATACCATGAGGAATGCCAAAGCTCCGCTCCGAGGTATTTATGCATGAAGACAATAATAGTATTCAAGCATTTGATAGAGAAATAAATCATGCCCTGACCTCCCTTTTCTTCATTCCTTACTAACAAGTATTGAGATACAACTACAACTACAAGTATTATCAATAACATAGCATTGGGTAACTATGTGAGATACCCTATTGTGCATGTCACAGATACTAATTCTCTTGAAATGCAATTCAACATACAAGGAGAACAAGATATTGACAATGACGATGACATTAACACTCTAGGATTTATACACGATGATTCTAGTTTTCTAGAAAACAACATATTTATTCAAGATTAAGAACCTATTGTCAATAATACATCTAGAAGTTTAGGGAAATGCCCTGCAAAAACTTCATCACAACAAAGACGTAGAAGAAAGCTTAACAGATGAAGATATTCAGTCGTTGCTAAATGAACTAACTATGGAACAGAACAACTGTGACAATGCATGCCATACATCGTGCAATGTCATATACCATGGAGGATGCATTAAAGAAACTTGAGTAGCATGAAAACCTATCAGAGACTACCTTTGTTGCTTTGATCGACTCATTTAATGCATCCTTTATGGTATATGACATTACATTTTTCATGATGCTTGAAGGGTCACATTTGGAGATATGGATTGTGGCAACTCTTTTACATACCCAATTTGGACATTTGATAATATTTACAGACCATCAAAACCCAACTTTCTTCCCATCTCCATTTCCTTAGTTTCATTTTAATTCTTTTCATTCTAAGTTCCCTTCCTCCTGATGTCTATCTTTTTCATGCCAGGAGAACAATAATCAATCCTATGCTTGGTAATGATTATTGATATGTTTGTAATATTTATAAATGAAGTGACTTCTCATGTTGCAACTATTCATTACTAGTCTAGTTGTTTGCACTTGAATAATTATATGTTATGCAGATAGATTTGAGCATCTTTTATGGAGAGGAGATTGCAAATTTAATAATAAATTTAGATAACGAGAACATAAATGAATTTGCTCAATCAAACAATCCTACTATGAGAATTCCACGTGCTATGTATGACAGACCTTATCTTGCAAAAGTGTACGTCAAGGAGATAATTAATGGACATAACGTTGGAGCATATAATTGCTTCCAATATGCCGGCACAAGCATTTGTTGCTTTAAGAAACATCATGGTCATATGTGGTATTCTCAAATGACAATCGGTTCATGCCAGTGACTGAACAACTAGCTGTGTTTCTATAAGTAGTTGCTCAAGCAAACAATTACTATTCTATTTGTGAATTCTTTCAACACTCGTTAGAAACAATTAGTCAAAATTTTAACCAGGTCTTACAGAGCATCTTATTATTGAAGGACGAATATATTATACTATCTGATCCAACTATTCCTTCGCACCCACATATTAGGAACAACTATAATTTTTTTCACATTTCAAAGATATTTTGGGTGCAATCAATGGGACTTATATTCCAGCAATAATGTCTCATAAAAGTCAAAAGCGATATAGAAATAGCAAAGATTTTATATCGCAGAATGTCATAGTGGCAGTTTTTTTTGATCAGCAATTTCTGTATGTTGCAACTGGGTGAGAGGGATCAGGAGCTAACATGCGCGTGTTGAAATAAGCATTGAAAGGAGGCAGATTTTTTGTACCACCAGGTAAGTTTCATTTGTTATTACTTTCAAAAAATATAAAATCTTGTAATGATTCTTTTTTTCCAACAGGGAAGATGTTTTTGGTTAACTCGGGCTATGCTAATACAGATAAATTTTTTGCACCAATACGGAGATGTTGATATCACTTGAGTAACTACTGAACTCTAACATAGCCTAGATATGACAAGCGACAAGAACTATACAACCACAAGCAAGCTCAACTTAGAAACATGGTCAAGAGGGCATTTGACATTCTCAAGGAGTGGCTCAAAGTGTAAATTGATATGAAATCATTCCTAATTAACATGCAAGAAGACATTATACTTGCGTGCCGTGTTTTCTATAATTATATTGGTAGGTACTAGGTGTCATATGCTAACCCTTTCAGTGTTTTAATGGAACATAGTATAACATTCATATTCTCCTTTGAGAGAAATTAAATTTAAAAAAAAGGAATTATTTTGATCCAACCATCTCTTTCTCACTTCATCTCCGTTTATTCATGAATCGCAGTTATGAATCGAATATTTAGGATACTAAGAAATCACATAAAACAGTCTCAATCATTTTCTCTTTTTTTTATTCAAAACATAATTGAAAATCCAAAAAATGCAAATCAAATGAATAACCAATCAAAGAAATATATGGAGTTCCACAAAAATACATTCTTCAATATGCGTGGAAGCAGATGACAGAAGTCGAGGTCCTTAATCCCCATTTCATTTATTCAACTGACCTGATCTAGTCGAATAGTCCATAATCAAAGGATAGTGAACATTGTGTTACCCTGATTTCCTCTACGTAGATAGTCAATCTGACGTAACGGTTGGACCGTGCAACATCATAAGAACCATCAGAGAGGTGTAGGTTTAAACTGACAAATCATGATATAAACAAGCTAGGGATAGAGGATGACATTACAATCTATCAAATACAACAGAGAAGATGAATTGACCTTCAACACTCCATTAAAGGATTGATGTCTAGTGAATAAATCTATGTTGTGGTCAAAAGCAAAATTTAGATAAAGGTAAATGTGGTTCAACAATAGTCAAAAATTGAACAAAAAATGAGCGCAAAGCTAAAAGCCAGGAAGCATGGATAGAGGTGAAGGTGTGGAAAAGATGAGCATATGAAAACTAAAAGATTGTCGAGGTGAAAAATAAGATAATTCTACCATAAAAGTAGGAATTAAATTTCAGAAAAAATAAATTGCATTTTATATTCTTCACACCACCCCTCTGTCTACCTATTTGCAAGAAATGAAAAGTTAGACCAAGGCAAAGGCAAATAGGGCACAAAAATATTTTGCTAAAGACTACAATATATTTCAGAAAAATAATCTTAATGGCAATGATTAAAGACTAAAAAACTAGTATATAGTGAGAAACAATCTCCGAAGGTTAAACAAACAATGATTTGACCAGGGAGCAATCTTAATTTTTCAGATCTAAAAAGTATTTTTCACTTAATTTAAACATATGCATATAGGAATAGTGCAAATATGAGAATAGCAAGTTTGATTGTTGAACATGAAATGAGATGGACGGCTGGTAACTAAAATATCAAGAAATATTGATAAAAAGAAAGATAATTAAGGGATTAATTCCTTTTGTCGTTTTTCAACTTGAGAAAACTGTTTTGAGGAAATACTTAAAAGAGTACTAACGGAGAAATGCAGCTCTTTACTAGGAGGAAGTATATTCGCCAAAATTGTTTGTCCTTCATATGGCGTGGACACAAAGCATATCTGATTTGTGAAATCCCCTGCAAATGATATTGACTACTATCAAAGATACTCAAAGATCTACACCAAAATAAATGTTTGGATAGCCCAAAATACATACAATAATAATTTCACTTCAGAAAAGAGAGAATGGCATCCAAATGATTTATTCTCCAATCAGCTTTAATACCAAAAACTGAATTCATAATTTAGCAGAAAAACGGCATTAGTACAGCGACATGAAAATATCTAATTTCTGAGGCTGCCAACATAGATCTAAACCATGCCACCATTCCATACTCAAAGTAAATTACATCTAGAAACCTATTTGGAGTCTCGTTTTATACAAGTGACAATTTTAAATTTTATTCAACTGATTTCCTAAGGCCTATTTCTATTTTATTCAAGTAACCATCATGTTTCTTGTTTAATAAGCATGCATTTCCCAAACTTTCCCCGTATATATACATAGCAATCTAACTTGCAGATGGTTTTGTAATATGCTTTTCAATACACAAATTTTCCCTGGAAATTTGTTTGCTACAGTGTTGCAGGGTCCAAAGTGATTATCACCAAAAGGTGTTTGCCAGCAATATTCACTAATCTAAGGAGGTTTTTGCATTTGAATATCAAATCTGGAAATTTATCTCCAGTAAATAACATGAATGAAAAAATATTAGTAATCAACTGGATGATGTAGATCCATTGAAGGAAAAAAACGAAGATGAAGATTTAGACGATCCTTGACAACTAAAACAGTTCACCAAATAAGAATCCAACTGAATGCAATAAGCATGCTAAACAATTCCAACCAAGCAATAAGAAAGAGAAGAGCAAGTAGAGGAAGTGCCTAGAGCAAGTAGGGCTGAAGGCGTGCGGTCGGCGCTGGGGAGCAGGCGCGGGTCGCGAGCGTGGCGCGGGACGAGTGCGGTGGCGGGTCGCGCAGCCCGGGCAGGCGTTGGGTGAGCGTCGAGCGCATGCAAGGGCGTCGGTTGCACGCAGGGTGCAGGCTTGCGCGCAGCTGCGGTTGCAGGCTCACGCGAAGTAGCGGTAGAAGGCTCGCGCGCAGGCGCGATAGCAGGCAGTGGGGGCTCAATGGCGCGCGTGCGAGTGGTCGCTGGCAGCGGGCTCGACGCGGTCGCAAGCACGCTCACTGGCTCTCTTGCAGACAGTGGGATGGCGGTTGGGCGTACACGGGGCGGCGGGTCTGCCCACGCCGAGCGGCGTACAAGGCGCATGCGGGACTCCCGGTTGGGGCAGCGTCGAGCGGAACTGTGTGTTCGCGTCGACGTAGTCGACGGGGGCGAGTCGCCGGTGATGTGGTTACGTGACGACGCGATCACGTCAGACCGGAGTCGACGAACTGGACGCAGGAACGCAAGCTAGCAGGCGGAGTGGATGAGGATAAGTCAGGGTGAATGCTGGGGGTGCAAGATGAATGGAATTGAACCCGGAGTGAAAAGCTGGAGCGGGTGGTGTTTAGGGATTCTCACCTAAGACCCAAGCCCTTCCCTATCCAGGTTATCGATTCATTCCAGAATCAAATAATCTCAAGGGAAAACACAACTCAAATTGATTAAGCATTAGAAAATAAGAATAACAGCGAGGCGTTTATATAGACCTCCATACAAACTGACTCAATAAAGGAAAAAATGTATAATATAATAAATTTCTCACACAAACGAGAAAGTACCAGATAACATGCCTAAAATAACAATCACACAAATAGAAACAACTAATATAAAATAAATGCGAGAAATAAAATCATCCCAAAATGAAATCTCCAATCAATCAGAATGAATGGAGATTTTCAATCTAACAAGTCAGCGATCCGCAGCATCCATTTTTCCAAATTTGTCCTAGTAGTCAATCGATCCAGATCGAAACAGCGTGGCTGGATCTCTGACGTCAACAGTAAACTCCGCCAGGAATGAATCGACGGTTGATCGTGGTGTCCCCACCAAAGACAATCTATATTTATTGGTGCAAAATTCGATGATTCGGCTTAGAAGAACAGGTTAATTGTTGTTTGTACTCATGCTGATTGTGAATGGAATTTATGCTTTGGCTTCAAATGAGGAATATAAAGATGGTAAACCCTAGTATCACAACGTAATTTATGCTCAATTACTCTCTGCCAAAGTTTTAAAATATAACTTATTAATTTAATTCATTTATAGTTAACACAATTTTATACATTATCTTTATTCCTATTACTCTTTTGCTTTGATTATGTTAGTCATGACTGAACATATCCAAGATGAGGTGCCTTGGTATAGGTTCTTCGCAGATGATATTGTCCTTGTTGAGAAAACTAAAGAGGAAGTTAAAGCGAAACTAGAGCTTTGGAAGAATGCTCTAAAATCTAAAGATTTTCATCTCAGTAGATCAAAAACTGAATATATGGAGTGCACATTTAAACAAAAAAGAAATACTTATATTAGAAATGTGACAATTGGTGATCAAATTGTCAAGAAGAATAAGCGCTTTAGATACCTTGGATCAATCATACAAAATGATGGTGAAGTAGATAATGACGTTATTAGCAGAATTCAAGCAAGATGGGTAAAATGGAGAAATGCTTATGGTGTGTTGTGCGATAGAAAAATCTCATCCAGAATAAAAGATAAATTTTATAAAACTGTAGTGAGACCAGCGATGATATATGGTGCTGAAAGCTGGCCTGCAAAGAGAAAACATATAAATAAAATAAATATTACAGAAATGAGGATGCTAAAATAGATGTGTGGATATACACGAAAGGATAGAATGAGAAATGAGTATATCCGAAAGAAAGTTGATGTTGCACCAATTGAGGATAAATTTAGAGAAAGTTGGGTTAGATGGTTTGGACACCTTAATCGCAGGCCGATTGAAGCTCCAATTAGAAAAATTGAGTTATTGGATTTTGCCTATGTACAAAGAGGAAGAGAGAAACCAAAGAAGACATTGCAAGAAACTATAAGTTGTAATCTTAGTTACTTAGACTTAAATAAGAATTTGGTAACTGATAGAGCGCAATAGAAACAAAGGATTCATATAGCCGACCCCACCAAATGGGATTAAAGCATGGTTGTTGTTGTATCTTTATTCTTGTAAATAAGTATTGATGTATTTTTCTTCATTTATTTAACATTCTTTTATTCTTTAAATCATATTAAATAACTTAATGAGCCAAGAAATTCCTTTATCTCTCATATATTTTTAAACATTCATTGAAATATCATTCAATCCCATCACTTTTTTATAATTCATTCTCTTTAAAGCCTCTTAAACTTCAGCTTTACTAATACATCGAATATTAATGCATGAGCAATTTCTATCTTCTTTTTAGATGCTAATTGTTATTTAAAAGCTTTTCAAAATAATTCATTTATCTATAATGAATATCTTCCTTAAAAAATATTTTTTTATCATCTTTAATACATTTTTCTTTAATCAGGTATTTAGTTTTCTTATTTTTGTCATAGCAAGCTTGTACATATATCTTCCTCCTTTAGTACAATGTCCAAGTAATTCATGAAATTTCATTAAGCAAAAATTATAGAATTTTAAGAATTTAATGTTTTTTTATTATTTAATTAAGATGTATTGGATAAATTATTAATTCATTTGAATTTCAAGGTTTTATTAAAAAGAATGAAATAAATTTTCATCTGATTTATTAAAATCAATATTTGTTATTAGACTAATTTATCCCCAAAAGATTTGGTCAAGACACCATAACAGTGAGTATTTGATTACTTCTAAATTTGCTTAATCATAATCACAAATTCAAATTTGAGCTAATTTGAAAAGAAATGAAATTGATTTAAGCTGACTGATATCAATAAAAGATTTATAGCTAACTTGAAAGAATTGAGATTTGTTATAATTCATCTATTAAAATATTTTCTTATTTAGCTAATTATATTTGAAAGTTTATTTTCTACATTTAGTTTTATTTTCTTATTGTCATGTATTAGAATCTCTATATAAAGTAGTGGCCTACTATTGTGATGGTTGGCCGGTATTGTTGAATGAAATGATGCTTGAGTTCTCTCAAAGCCTATATTTGGGTTAAGGAATCGATATCCTGGATAAAGAAGAGAGGGGGTTAGCATTAGGTGAGAAACCTTGAAGGAGTCTAGTTGTCATTTATTTCTAAAAAAACTCCCCTTATCCTCTACCTTCTCTCTTCAAACCATTTGACCAACTTTGTATACTCACCCGCCTCCTCCTGCGCCCGCGGCGAAGCACACCCTGCTCCTGCAACCAATCACGCGTAGCTCCCGCCCATGCACACCCCGCTCGCCCCCGCAAGCCCTCTAACTGCGTCCGCATATGCCTGCACCAAGTCCTTTGTGTCGATCATGTCATAGAATAATTGTGAACTCCTAAAGGTTTTCTAGATCTATGTATTATATGAACCAATCTCTATAGACTTGTGCAAATTCCGTATGTTTCATAAAGAAGAACCTAATTTATTATGGTTTAAGGTACGTTAGTGATTTCTATGTATGACTAAATTCTTGGTGAAACTCATGTAGATAGATCTTAAGTTATTATAAACTCAAGAAACTCAAAATAGAGCAATAGAAATCATGTGTAGAATTGCTAAGTTCTATATAAGGCGAATAGTCTGATTATGGTACCAGACAGTCCGATACAGCCTTGGAGTTTCGACCCATGTTGACTGACCAGTCTGGTATATGACCGGACAATCCAATAATTTAACTTCCTAGGGCACTGTCTGGTGTGTTCGGATGGGATCGAATAATTCGGCCTGTCGTACAGCTGTAACTAGACAATCCAGAGAGGGAAAATGAAAGATCCAACTAGCATTATCACATAGAACAACTTTGACTGAACAGACCGGACAGTCCGACTATTACATATCTGCGTGATAAACTATTGTTCATCCTTTTGGAGATTAAATGATGTGTTGTTATAACTAACAAGTGTTTTGATAAATGATACGGATAGTTGACATGGGCCATGCTTTAATGACCTAGAGGTAACTTAATATGCTATACAAAACATAAACACCTTGAGGTGAAAAGACAAGTAATGAGTTTTGTCTATGAATTTGAATTGTTAAATGATGTTATTTATTCTTTTATTACTGATGTGGCGATAACTGTAAAGATAATAGGGAGCTTGTATGTGACATATCTAGCTACCGTAACAGTGAATTACGAGGTGTATAACTACGAGGTGACACACTGTGATATAGTGAATACAAGGTGAAATACCACTACATTTAATTGAGTTGATGACCTTTTGGTGGACAGTAACAAATGAGATGAAGTTACGAGGATCTTCATGGCCCTAAATAACAAATGAGTAATAAACATGTACGAGCATGCTGTAGCTTAATCAAGATGCCTACATTATTGATGTTCTTTCATGTCTATTCTATTCTACATCTTATGATGTAAATTGTCAATGCATGGTCGTATAACTTATTTTATTGTGGCTTGTAAGCGTAGCTGCCTGCTTAGTCCATGTTGTTAAGATTGAAGTCATTTTTATAGTAAATACTGCAGAGGCACAAGAAACACAAGGAGACAACAGCAAGTGATGGAAGGACCCAAAATTGATGCTAAAAGTTTATTTCATTTCTATTTGATTTAAGTTCAACATTCAAAATTGGTAGTTAATGCTATATTTACTTTATATTTTTCGAGCTATAGAATGATTTCTCTTTTATCACACTGTCCCTCCTTAGTCAGTCATGGACATATTCGAGTGTGCGTTAGCCACTAACAGTCGTGGCAACTGGGGGTGTGACATAGGGAGTAGCCTGCAGCGAACGAGTCTGAAGAAAGTCAGTAGTAGAGAGACTCCTAACGTACTTCTAAAATACAGATAAGCAGGGATTTCTAGCTGGTATCTACATAAGAGAAAGGAGCATAGAAATGAATTCCATAACAGAAAGGTGAGGAAGGATTCTAATCAATATAAGTAATAATATGATTCTAACTTATAAAGGCACGTTTTGAAACAAGAATATGAGACAAATAATAAAAACTTTATAGTTAAGCATGCTTGAGTTGGATTAGCATCAAGGTAAGTAACCTCTTGAGAAGCAACTCAAGTCACACGGTTCCCTAAAGTAAAAGCGTATAATACCTCTACATCTAAATCACGTGACATTACACTTTACATTCTCCTCAATTACCTCTCTTTCTGCTCTTTATTCTCTTTCCTCTCTATGTACCTAAAGATAGATGACTAAACCCATTTGCTCAGTTGGTGAGTTGGTACTTAAGTCAATTTATCAAAAATCCTTATCACGTGACAGGACACGTTATTTTTATCAAACCAAAAAGGCTCACGGGCAAAGAAATAAAACATGAAAAAGAAGAGAAGCACCTTCCTACCTTAGCCTTGGAGAGAAGAAGAATTGCGTGGCGCTCCTGCCACTCGCTAAGATCCTTGTTCGCGTTGATCCCCGACGAAGAATATCCATCGCCCACCACCACTGCATCATCTGCAGCAGCAAAGCAATGCGCGTTGTCTTAAATAAGTTTTCAAGGGACCAGTGGTAGGGCATGCATCAGAAGACACCGTAAAGAATTGCGGACCTTGAAAAAGGAAATTCCTGAAAGTATCGACGGTGAAACCCTCGACTAAGTTGAGCAACTGAGGCGTGACCCCAAATTCCTCGAGCTCGGCCGACGCCGCCTCCGTCTCTTCCTCCTTGCTCTGGTTGCCGCGCTTCGATCCTCTCCCGAGTGGCCATGGCAGCGACAAGGAGCTCATCTCGCCTCGCCCTGTAGCTCTTCGCTTATCTTTCGCACACACCAAAATGAATAGATCGAATCATTGAAAACGGAAGAATATTAAAAAGATAAATTACATTCAAGTCTCCAAAATTCAAGTATATATACACCAGTTCTATAATTTTAGAAATTCTTTAATATGCACCAAAGCTCCTCCACCAAAGCTCTTCCACCACTTTTCAAAAAAAGCTCTTCCACCAAAGCTCTTCCACCCTCATTCACTGCCCTTCATAGCCACAAAGACGCCATTCAATCACTGCAAGTCCTGGTTGTGTGTTTCCCTTTCTAAAGCAATTGTTGGGAGGGTTCGCAACTGTTTGTCCTAGTAACTCTAGTATAGTCTACATGTCTATTTCAAAATGAGTTACTTTAAGAAAAATTATCAAGTTCTTTCAACAATACCATCTTAGCACAAACAGTTGAGCATTTTTACACCAAAAATCTAAAGGACCAGTGAGGACTTCCAATGTTGACGTGGGATGCAGGGAGTCCCAAGAGAAAGAGATAGAAAATTCTAAGAGACAGCAGCACACAGAGGGCTAAACCTGATGATCAAGACTTAAATGAGAATAATACGTATCCAGGACAACACATGGAGGTTTAAGATGGTTCAGGGAGGAAATCCCCTACATCCACCGGGCGATCAGCGAAGGATGATTTCACTAGAAAAAGAAAGAAAGTGGTCGAAAAGACTAGTACAATGAACTAACAGAAGAGAAAGAGCTTTCTTATCTTGTGCTCTTAATACAAGAGAGATCCTATGATTCCAACCAACAGTCCAAAGCTCCAGCCCTCTAGAAGAAGCCTATTTAAGGGTATTTATAGGCAAGAGATAGTGGAGCTCAGTCCGGGTTTCTCGGAGCAGGATAATATAAATAAATGCTGAGTCCACACCGGGGGTCCCACTATGTCGGCCACTGGGGAAGCCGGGAATGGTGGAACGAGTGCTTGACTTCTTGATCTTGGGAATTCTTCTTAGGGGTCCGTAATGATTGAAGCATGTTGGCCCTTGGTTCACGTGACTGAAAGAAACACGTTGTATTGGAAATGGTGTAGTAATAGCGGGCTGACAGCGACAGGTGCCACTGGGAAACATTGTCATCGATGTTGCTGATATATGACCCCGAATCGTCGTGAATGATGTTTGGCCAATCCCTCATGGTCGAAGTTTGAGACCTGCAAGAATAATAAATAAATAAATAAGAAGTTAGTGCCACATCGGTGCCACGTATACGGCTGAGATGCAGCGCTGGAACCACGTGTCAATGTCAGCCTCTCGCATTGTCAAGGCGCGAGCATTAATGTGGGTCCTAGAATGAGAACCATCGCGATGGTGAACGTGCTGCCTAAGGCCTATCAGGATAAAGCCAGGGCGGCGCCCCGCCAATTCGCATTCCCCTCCACCAGCCTCTGAAAATCCTATAAGGAAAGGAACGGATTGTTAGAGAGATGGCGGAGAGCCAAAAATGGGCGATCCTAAAGGGTCTTCCACTGAAGAAGAAGAGGGCTAGTAGTCCTCCGGTCAATGCGCCTCCCTCTGAGAAGAGAAGATGCCTGAAGCTGTCCGAAGGGTCGCCGGAACCGGTGGCTGAGAAGGCTGTTGTGGTGCTCCAGGAAGAAGAAGCGGGGACTCCGGTTGCAGTCTTGCCAGAGGAGATGCCAGCGGCCAAGGTTGCTGGTATTCTGTTGCGAACTCTGGAGTCGGCGCAGGGAGCTGCAAATGAGGAGAAGGTGGTAGAAGTGGTGAATGTCTCTGACTCCCCGGTCAAGGCATCTGAAGACTAGGGGGCGGAAGGAGCTGAGCATAGTATATCAGATGCTCACAGGAGAAAAACTGGATCCAGGGAAGATTCTGCTCAAACATGAAGACATTGAGCAAATTTTCCCTAAGGTAGGAACCCTACCCGATGGAAGGTTGCGAAGACGCCCCTAGTGATTTGCGGTCCCGCTCCTCTTGGCAGCTGATCCCTCTCCTTGTTAAAACAGGGAGACCTTATTTTTCTTGTCTTCTTCCAGTAAACACTCGAGATGGCGAGAAGAAGGAAGAGAAGGATAGGAAGAAAGAAGGAGGCAAGATGGAGGAGGGGTTTAAGAAGAAGAATGGGGCTCCCCAGGTTGTGACTGAGGCTGCACTTGGCATTGAAGGGTCAGGAGGCAACCTGGGGGAGAGATTGTTTGAAATAAGGAGAGAAGAGGAGAGATTCTAAAGAACACCTCTCAGACCTTGGAGGTGGTAAAAAATTTAAAAAGTCTAGAAGAAGGGGAAGCTCGCCATCTTTGGAGGGTGGCAGAGCTAGAGAGTGCTTTGTCGTAGGACACAAAGCGCTTTCAGGCTGATCACTAGAAGGAGCTAGGGAAGTTGTACAAGTTGGAAGATAAATTGGCTTTCCTAACTCTCAGCAACTCAGAGTGGGCAGGAAAGGCCGAGGTTGCAAAGGGAAAGTTCCACCGCACCATCTTGGATGTAGGCCAAGCCCATTCTGCCCATATCAAAGACCTCCAAAAAAGAATAAAAAAGCTAAATAATGAAAAGGAGGCCTTGAAAAGGGAGCGAAACAGGCTCAGGGGTGAAGTTGCGGAGGCGAAAGAGGCAGAGTCGAAGGCGAAGCAGATGGCCTTCGAGGTTCACTGTTAGGATGAGCTGCTGAAGTCCGAAATACACTCCATGCACGCCTTGATAGATTATGGCCTAGGATGGAGGGGGCGATGCATGGAGAACCTGGAGGAGGCAGTGAGGAAAGCGGTAAACATCGTCAACACCTCAATCGTAGGTCACCATGTGAAGAGCCAAGCAACTTTCGATGTTCTCCTGCAAACACTAGTCGATGTAAGCATTTTAAATCAAGAGAACATTAGGGGTCCAGCAGTTCTTCCTTTTTGTGGCCTCCAGGGTCCAGATAAGTTTTTTGATACTAGAAGCCACGGCTCAGAGGAGATTCCCCCCATAGGTACCTACGTCGGCTGGGAATATCAGCCTGCTTCCCCCTGCAGAGGTCCTTACGAGGGCCAGAGTGCCCCTCCTGAAGCGCAGCAACAGGCTCCTCCCAAGGGTTGGGAAGGAATTGCTTCCTTCCTACTCTTCGTCCACAGACTCATCATCAACACAATTGATGGAAAGATTGGAGAAGAAAAGGTGCCCAAGTCATCTCCCAAGGGCACGTCGTTGGTTGGTGAAGAGGAGTATAGGTCAATCTGGAAGGGAGTTTCTCCTCATATTTGAGATTGACACTATAACCCTAGTTGTCTAAGTTCTGAAGCTTTGTATTTTTCTTTGATTTCATTGTACATCTTGTACTCGGAAGAGACATGTAAGAGAACAAAGATATAAAATTTGTAACAAATTTTGCCATGAATAAAATGTATTCTTTTTAAAACTTGTTCTGGATGAATTCTACTTGTACTTTTTTTCTTGTCTCCTCTTTCATGTTTGAAGAAGATATCATGAGATCAGAAAGAGCAGAATGAGAATTCATAAGTAAATGAGGGTATAAATTCAATGATGAAATCTGAGTTAAGAAACAGGCTATCATCGTGAACAATGTTGTACAAGTAGAACATCGATCAACGATAGTAAAAAAGATAAAATAAATAGTGCAATTCAATGTTTCAAAACATCGTGCACGAGATCGAGAAGAATGCAGGTGAATTGATGCTTCGATACCCGTGCGCCACCTCAGATTTTGAAACTGTCAAAAAAATGGATGGTTAGACAGGGTCTGCACGTCGATTGATGAGATCAGACGGTCAAAAGATGAAGAGTTGCAGCTATTCCCCATAAAGTTGTGGTTCAAGGTGGGAAATTTGAAACATTTGCCTTCGTCTGAAACCCTAAAAAAAAGAATACTCCTTGCGCTTCTTCGTTGCAAAGCTTTACCATAAGGGAAAGAGAGATTGAGTGGGTCGAGCTAGCCGAACAGTTCGATAATGACTCTAGCTATCAAGAGAGTCTCCTGATAGAGCACGAAGTGCTCAACACAACAAGAGAGTTCAGAGGAAACCTGAGTCTCATAGTCATCCAGCCCACCGCCAAACTCCGACCAAACAGACCCCCTGATGGAGCGGTGTGCATCTATCGGCACAAGTGGAGTATGGGATGATGCTCCCTCCATAGCCGGAGTTCAAAGAGGTCCTAAACTCGTACCAGAATGTGCCGGCACAGCTCTCCCCCAATGCTGTCGCATACATCTACTCTCTCCTAAAGTTGCTACAGGCTCAGGAGATTCCCTAGAGTTGACATTGTTTAGAGCATACATCTACTCTCTCCTAAAGCTGCTACAGGCTCAGGAGATTCCCTAGAGTTGACATTGTTTAGAGCATACATCTACTCTCTCCTAAAGCTGCTACAGGCTCAGGAGATTCCCTAGAGTTGACACTGTTTAGAGCATACATCTACTCTCTCCTAAAGCTGCTACAGGCTCAGGAGATTCCCTAGAGTTGACACTGTTTAGAGCCTATTTTGCTAGATGGCGGTGCCCGGATTCAGAGGATGCCTGGCCCTGAGGTCGAAGACAAGAAAAGCTATGTTCTCCGGGGCGAGTAGTTCCCACTTAGACTGGAGGGACTACTACTTCTTTGTAGGAGGGGATTTGGGCATCCCCTTGAAGCCCAGAGTTTGCCCACCTGAGTTGATCGGAGATGCCAGATGGATGGTTGGAGAAGGAATTCTGAGGAACTTGGAGAAGGTGAAGGGGCAGAACTGGCCCATGAAGGACTTCCTCAGACATGTGAAAAATGACATATCTCTGTACGCTCAGGCATTGGGGTATGTCATCTTCAAGGAGACGACTCCACCTCCTAGCACAGTTCTATTGAAAAGGGCCAGGAGGGGACAGCCCCCAGCCACCCAGCTAAGGAAGGAAGTTACCGAGGTGGTAAGGGGCCAGGAGAGATGGAGGTTCCGGAGCCAGCTCATGGCGGAACTGTCGTCAATATGATATCTTCTTCAGAGGATACCACAGAAGACAGAAAGACCTTTGCCGAGCTATTTGAAGATGCAGGCAAAGGGAAGGAGTCTACAACACCGGCCAAGCCCAAGGTGGTACCCAGAAGCAATAAGGGGTCACTCCTGAGGGAGAAAGGGAAGAGGAGAAGGAGGAAGGTCAAGAAGAAGCCCAAGAGAAGGAAGCAGAAGGAGCGACCGCGATCCCCTGCCTGGACCTTGTGCTAAGGGAAGTTCTCAAGAGAAAGATGGGTCTTCCAGAAAGGAGTCCAGAGCCCCCTTCGAAGAAGGGGAAGACCACGGTGGAAGGCCAATCAATTGTCAAAGGAGCACATGATTGGCATCGGAGCATTGAGCCCCCCTATTACATCAACATTGCAGAGAGATTTGGGGATAACAGTTTGAAGATTGCTGTGGGGATGAGAGAAAATGTAAGAAAACTGACCATACTCTCCCAGCAATCGTTCGAAAGAGGCTACGTAGTCCCAGGGGACATGGGACTAGTTATAGGAGGTGGCTTGGTCACCAAAGATCTGAAGGAGAGGGTTGAAAAAACCTTGACGCCTGATTGCTACGCCAATGTCACCAACAGGATAGTCGTTGTAAAGATTTTTCATTACTCTTCACTTTCCTGATGACTGTCTGGCTGAGTTGTACTAACTCCACTTTGTTTTTCAGGTGCTTGCTCGTTTGCCTCTGCTTCTGAACAGGACCTTAAGGACGGAGGTGCAAGTGCTCGAGCAAGGATGCTAGCTTCATTAAAGGGCGAAGAAATCGAAGCCTTGAGGGCCCAACTTGCAGCAAAGTCTTCTTAGTACAATGCTTTGTAGGAGGAGAAGACTAAACTGCAAGAGGAGTTTGCAGTCCATAAGTCTGCAATGGACGCACTGAAGGTGGACAATATGGCCCTGTGAGAGAAGCTGAATAAGATCACTGAAGACCAGGAGGCCACCATTGCTGCAAAGTCCACAGCAGCTGTGGAGGCCTACAAAATAAACTTGCCCTGCAGAAAAGAGAGGTTAGAGGGGATCAGGAGGGCATGAGGAGTGGTTTTTACTTTGATCCAAGAGGGCAAAATTACTACGAACAACCTTGCAGAAGTGGAGCCCATTCCTTGCCTAGCCACTGATCCCATTTACAAGAAAGAGGGGTTGAACTTAACTGACGATTTTATCCAATAGATGTTTGATCTTTTGGATAAGGTCAGTAAAGATTAACCAACTTCGATGTAAGATAAGTGAATGTAAACTCAGTCTTGTTCTTTGAAAATGAATGAATGGGAAGCCTATTTTTCTTTTACATACCTGTTTATTTCGATTTGTATGAAATGAACAAGTACCTTGCATGATCTGATTCCGAAAGCCAATTCATGAAAATATCCTCCATAATGAATTCACAACAAACGAATTGCATAGTATAGAGTATTTCCCTAGGTTAAGTTTGAGATCACTTCTTTGCACATTTGTTGCCAAAAGGACTTACGTCACCTGTATAGGAAAGAAGTAATGATAATAGGGGAGGTCCCGCCTAGGAGGAGCTATCTGACGTGATGCCAAAAGGACAGATTGTATGAAACATCGTGAACGATATTTATACTTAAGGCATAGGTTGACTTTCGTTAGAGCGATAGATCCTAGTGGGAGGCGAAGGCACTCTGCTTAGGAGGGACCTGTATCTTGAGTATATAGCAGGGACTGCCCTAAGATTACGAGCAGGCCTTCTGGCCCTCCGCTAGTCAGGTAAGCTTATAGAAGGATTCCAGATATTTGTAGGAAATCTCACCTGCCTTAGGCGTAACTAGGGTCGAAGACCTCTGTATATGGATTATGAGTATAATGAACCATCGTATATGAGGCGATAGAACCCCAGTAATGATGGTTGAGGTTGAGGTTGAAATTATACCTGTCGAATGACGTTTGAGCAATAAGAGAAACCAGTTGTGCTTTAGAGAACATGAATACCTTAATATGAATCATCAATGTTAGGATTGATTCAGAATTTTAGTAATATGAGATGCCTTGAACAAGGGCCTTCATACTGGGGGAGAGCCCTTGTTAATTGTTGCAATGATAATCATGAATTAGGGGCAACTGAAAGTTTGGAATTTAGAACACCAATATCAATGTAACTTCCAAAAGACTATGATAAAGGGAGTCCGGATGTATATTGATATAAAAAGGATTTGACAAATTCGTGCAAATGAATCCCAGATGAATCTGTATAAATGAATCCCAAATGAACCTATACAAATAAATTTCATGTGTAGAGAATGAGAATAAATGGATGTCTGGACTTAAGCATAAAACTTCTTTAGATCATCTCTGCTCTACGTCCTGGAGGGTTGAATACCTTTAGAAGTCATGAGATAGTAAGCATTAGGCCCCACAACCTCGCATATGATATATGGGCCCTCCCAGTTGGGTTCAAAAGTTGCTGCCTGCAAGAAGTCCCCGCTTGAGCACCAGATCTCCTTGAGCGAAGCCTCTAGGGTTGACTCTGCGGTTGAAGTATCATTCGACTCGGCGTTTATGCTCTAGTCATTTGAGTGTGGCCAACTGCCTTTTTTGTTCCAAGAGATCCAAACCGACTCGTTGTGAACTGTCATTCTCATTCATCCAGATTTGTAAATCTTCGGGATCGAAGTTGGCTGCTGCCTTCACTCTGGGGGAGTAATGCTCCAGCTCAATAGGTATAACAGCATCCATCTCAAAGGTTAAAGAGAAAGGAGATTCCTGGGTAACTTCGAATAGGGTGATGTTATAGGCCCAGAAAGCGCCTGGCAGTTCGTCTGGCCAGATGGTTTTGGCACCATCGAGGCGCTTCTTCAAGATGTTCAAAATATTTTTATTACCAACTTCGGCTAGGCTATTCGTATGAGGATGCCAGATAGAGGTATATTTGAAGTTGATCTGATGCTTGCCACTAAGTCGCGGATCAGCTGATTGGCAAAGGGAGTGTCGTTATTTGTGATCACCACCATGGGAACCTTATATCTGTAGATGATATTAGCCCATAATAAACTCTCGATGCTCTGGGCAGTGGGTTGAGCAAAAGGTTTGCTTCTATCCACCTTATGAAGTAATCAACAGTGACCAGCACCTATTTGTAGCTCCGGATGGCCGTAGGCATCAGCCTCAGAAAGTCGAGCCCCTAGACGGCAAACGGTCAGGATGAGTTGATGGGCCTGAGGTAGCCAGCAGGTTGCCTCTGCATGTCAACATAGTACTGGCATTGAGGGCACCTCTCCACGAATGCTTGAGCGTCCTTGTGGATGTTGGGCCAGAAGAATCCTTGGCGCAGGATTCACATGACCAGACTTCAATCTCGAGCGTGAGTTCTGCATTCTCCTTTATGAACGGACTCCATGACTTCTTGAGCTTCTTCAGGCCTCAAACATTTAGTGAGCAACCTGGCATAGGAACTTCTGTACAATTCCTTGCTAATGAGGACGTATTTGGCACATTCAAGTCTCAGCCTTTTTGCTTCTTATTGATTGCTGGGTTGAACTCTGTTCTTCAAATAGTTGATGATTTTATCCATCCAGCACGGCATTTGCTGAGAGCTATGGATTTCTGTACAATCGTAGTTGGGCTTCTTGAATGTTTGATGCTGATGAAAGTCGAGGAGCCCTCCTTTTGCGAGATGGTCTGCCACCTGGTTCTCCTCCCGGGGAACATGCGTCAAGGAGAATTCGTCGAACTGGAAGATCAAGGATTGGGCCTTTACCAGATACTTCTTTAAAACCTCGTCTTCTGTCTCGTAGGTGCGATTGACTTGCTTGACAACCAATTGAGAGTTGCTGAATACTCGTTTGTGCTTTACTGACATCCCAAGGGCAAACTCCAGTCCCACAATGAGAGCTTCATATTCTGCCTGATTGTTGGTAACTTTAAACTGAAGAGTTACCGCTCAATATAAGGCGACTCCCAATGCAATGAATAGCTGCAAAAATATTACTATTCAACTCAAACTCATTCATATGTCATAAATCAGACCATAAATGAGCCTACTATCTTAAAATTGATCGATATACTGATAAAAAGATGTATAATTGTAGGTATTATATTAAAACACAATCAAATGTCTGTAATACATCGCCATATATCATTTTTTGACTGAAATACGTCAATAGAGCAAACATGAGATGTGTAATCAGAGTATTATGTTAAAAAACTATCATATAGACAAGATTAAAGTCAAATTACATATATTCTCTTCAAATATATTAAAAACTAATTGAATACACATACAACTGTTTTATTCAATTAAAATAACTTATTATACAATGAATCATACTCTAAATGCTTATACTCCACTTCAATTCAACATAATGCAATTAATAGCTTCAAAAATATCAATATTCAACTCAAATTCATTGATATGTCATAAATCAAACCCTAAAATAGCCTATTCTCTTAAAATTTATCGATATACTGACAAAAAAATATGTAATTATAGGTATTACATTAAAACGCAATCCAATATCCCTAACAGATCGCCAAATATTAATTTTCGATTGAAATATGTCAATATAGAAAATATTAGGTGTGTAATCAAAGTATTATGTTAAAAAATCATCATATAGACAAGATTAAAGTTAAATTACATATATTCTCTTCAAATATATTAAAAATAAGTTGAATACACACACAATTGCTTTTATTCAATTAAAATAACTTATTGTATAATGAATCATACTCTAAATGCTTGTACTCCACTTGAATTCATAATAATGTAATAAATAACTGCAAAAACATCACTATTCAACTCAAATTCATTGATATGTCATAAATTCGACCCTAAAAGACCCTATTCTCTTAAAATTGATCGATATACTGACAAAAAGATGTGTAATTATAGGTATTACATAAAACACAATCAAATATCCCTAATAGATTGCCAAATATCAATTTTCAATTGAAATACATCAATATAGCAAACATAAGATTTGTAATTAAAGTATTATATTAAAAAACTTTCATATAGAGAAGATTAAAGTCAAATTGCATATATTCTCTTCAAATACATTAAAAACTAATTGAATACACAAACAATTGCTTTTATTCAGTTAAAATAACTTATTATGCAATGAATTATACTCTAAATACTTGTACTACGCTTGAATTCAACATAATGCAATGAATAGCTACAAAAACATCACTTTTCAACTCAAATTCATTGATATGTCATAAATCAGACCCTAAAAGAGCCAATTCTCTTAAAATTGATCGATATACTTATAAAAAGAAGTGTAATTATAGGTATTACATTAAAACACAATCAAATATTCCTAATAGATTGTCAAATATCAATTTTCGATTGAAATACGTTAATATAGCAAACATTAGGTTTATAATCAGAGTATTATGCTAAAAAATCTCCATATAGACAAGATTAAAATTAAATTACATATATTCTCTTCAAATTCATTGAAAACAAATTGAATACACACACAATTACTTTTATTCAGTTAAAATAACTTATTATGCAATGAATCATACTCTAAATGCTTGTACTCCACTTGAATTCAACATAATGCAATGAATAGAAGCAAAAACATCACTATTCAATTCACATTCATTGATATGTCATAAATCAGACCCTACAAGAGCCTATTCTCTTAAAATTGATCGATATACTAACAAATATATGTGTAATTATAGGTATTACCAGATGATACGGGATAATATATGCATGCAATCCTAATTATAGATCAGTAAATAAAATAGCAAATAATCATAAGATTTATTCAAAAATATTGCTAGTGATGGCTATATAATAATTAAGAAATTACAGGTTCGAGGGCAAATTGATTTCAAATACTTAGAAACAAGTGCATATAATATCTAGTAAATTTACTCAATGATTTAGGGCGACCATATCTAAACATGTCAGAACCAGGGTACACATTATTATGGGCATCCTCACAATATCATATTTTCCAACAGCAATTTATTCGCACAATAATGTCAGGTCACACAGGTGAGCAAATCAAACAGTCCCGACAACCATTATCACAACCAAATCTCGCAGAATTTTCAGGATATTCAGTAGATGTTTAGGTTTATCTCGAGAGGAGATTCTGTGACCAGCAGGATGAGTCAAAGCGACCGAAGCTGATGGTGTCGAGGCAGACGAACTGGAGGCGATGTGGGTTAGGGGGTCAGAGCGGCGAGCGGAGAATGCGAGGCGTGGCTTGGTAGATCGATAGGGCGGAGGTAGCAGAGCCGCGTAATCGAGCTCGCCGGCCAGCGGCGAGGCTCGNCGGCGCTTGAGGCTGGCGGTGGCGACCAGCGGCGACGAACAGCGGTGGCCGGCGAGCTTTCCGAATGGCGGTGAGGGTGGGCGGAGCCGGTCGCGTGAAGGACCAAAAGGGCGCGCGCGCGGAGTCGGCAACAGAGCCTAGCCGGGGTTCTGTTTGGGGAATTAGGGCTGGGAAATTACTTGCAGGGGCCTGGATTTCTGGTCGAGCTGAAATCGTGATTTAAAAGGCGAAGAAAATTGGGGAAATACCTTAAATTTCTTTAAAGTATTTAGGGATTTTCACCCAAAGTCCAAACCTTTACGGTCTGATTTATGACATATGAATGAGTTTGAGTTGAATAGTAATGTTTTTGCAGCTATTCATTGCATTACATTGAATTCAAGTGGCATACAAGCATTTAGAGTATGATTCATTACATAATAAGTTATTTTAACTGAATAAAAGCAATTGTGTGTGTATTCAATTAGTTTTTAACGTATTTTAAGAGAATATATATAATTTGACTTTAATCTTGTATATATGAAAGTTTTTTAACAAAATACTTTGATTACACACCTAATATTTGCTATATTGATGTATTTCAATCAGACAATAATATGTGGTGATGTATTATGGACATTTGATTGTGTTTTAATGTAATGCCTATAATTACACATCTATTTATCAGTATATTGATTAATTTTAAGAGAATAGGCTCTTTTAGGGTCAGATTTATGACATATCAATGAATTAGAGTTGAATAGTCATGTTTTTACATTATTCATTGCATTATGTTGAATTCAAGTGGAGTACAAGTATTTAGAGTATGATTAATTGCATAATAAGTTATTTTAACTGAATAAAAATAATTGTGTGTATATTCAACATATTTTTAATGTATTTAAAGAGAATATATGTAATTTGTCTTTAAACTTATCTATATGAAGGTTTTTTAACATAATACTCTGATTACACATCCTAATATTTTTTATATTGACGTATTTCAATTGAAAATTAATATTTGGCGAACTGTTAGGGACATTGGATTGTGTTTTAATGTAATACCTATAATTACACATCTATTTATCAGTACATCGATCAATCTTAAGAGAATAGGCTCTTTTATTCTGATTTATGACATATTAATAAATTTGAGTTGAATAATGATGTTTTTGCAGCTATTCGTTGCATTATATTTAATTCAAGTGGAGTACAAGCATTTATTAGAGTATGATTCATTGCATAATAAGTTATTTTAACTGAATAAAAGCAATTGTATGTGTATTCAACTTGTTTTGAATGTTGTTGAAGAGAATATTTGTAATTTGACTTTAATGTTATCTGTATGATGGTTTTTAACATAATACTTTGATTACACACCCCATGTTTGCTATATTTACGTATTTCAGTCAAAAAATGATATGTGGCGATGTATTACGGACATTTGATTGTCTTTTAATATAATACCCACAATTATACATCTTTTTATCGGTATATTGATCAATTTTAAGAGAATAGGCTCATTTACGGTCTGATTTATGACATATGAATGAGTTTGAGTTGAACAGTAATATTTTTACAACTATTCATTGCATTACGTTGAATTCAAGTGGCGTACAAGCATTTAGAGTATGATTCATTGCATAATAAGTTATTTTAATTGAATAAAATAATTATGTGTGTATTCAATTAGTTTTTAATGTATTTAAAGAGAATATATGCAATTTGACTTTAATCTTGTCTATATGAAGGTTTTTAACATGATATTGTGACTACAAATCTAATGTTTGCTATATTGATGTGTTTCAATTGAAAATTGATATTTGGCGATCTTTAGGGACATTTGATTGCGTTTTAATATAATACCTATAATTACACATCTATTTGTCCGTATATTAATCAATTTTAAGGGAATAGGCTCTTTTAGGGTCTTATTTATGACATATCAATGAATTTGTATTGAATGTTGATGTTTTTGCTGCTTTTCATTGCATTATGTTGAATTCAAGTGGAGTACAAGCATTTAGAGTATGATTCATTGCATAATAAAAGCAACTATGTGTGTATTCAATTTATTGTTATTGTATTTAAAGAGAATATATGTAATTTGACTTTAATATTATTCATATGATGGTTTTTAAACATAATACTCTGATTACACACCTAATGTTTGCTATATTGATGCATTTCAATCGAATATTTATATTTGGCGATCTATTAATGACATTTGATTGCCTTTTATTGTAATACCTATAATTACACATTTATTTGTCAGTATATCGATCAAGTTTAAGAGAATAGGCTTTTTTTAGGGTCTGATTTATGACATATTAATAAATTTGAGTTGAATAATGATGTTTTTGCAGCTATTTGTTGCATTATATTGAATTCAAGTGGAGTACAAGCATTTATTAGAGTATGATTCATTACATAATAAGTTATTTTAACTGAGCAAAAGCAATTGTATGTGTATTCAACTTGTTTTGAATGTTGTTGAAGAGAATATATGTAATTTGATTTTAATCTTGTCTATATGATGGTTTTTTAACATAATACTCTGATTACAAATCTAATGTTTGCTATATAGATGTATTTCAATAAAAAAATTGATATTTAGCGATCTATTAGGGACATTTGATTGTGTTTTAATATAATACCTACAATTATACATCTTTTATCAGTATATTGATCAATTTTAAGAGAATAGACGCATTTACGGTCTGATTTATGACATATGAATGAGTTTGAGTTGAACAGTAATATTTTTGCAGATATTCATTGCATTACGTTGAATTCAAGTGGCGTACAAGCATTTAGAGTATCATTCATTGTATAATAAGTTATTTTAATTGAATAAAATAATTATGTGTGCATTCAATTAGTTTTTAATGTATTTGAAGAGAATATATGCAATTTGACTTTAATCTTGTTTATATGAAAGTTTTTAACATGATACTGTGACTACATATCTAATGTTTGCTATATTGATTTATTTCTATCGAAAATTGATATTTGGCGATCTATTAGGGACATTTGATTACGTTTTAATGTAATACCTATAATTACACATCTATTTGTCCGTATATTAATCAATTTTAAAGGAATAGACTCTTTTAGGGTCTGATTTATGACATCAATTAATTTGTGTTGAATGTTGATATTTTTGCTGCTTTTCATTGCATTATGTTGAATTCAAGTGGAGTACAAGCATTTAGAGTATGATTCATTGCATAATAAAAGCAACTATGTGTGTATTCAATTTATTGTTATTGTATTTGAAGAGAATATATGTAATTTAACTTTAATCTTGTCTATATGATAGTTTTTTAACATAATACTCTGATTACACACCTCATGTTTGCAATATTGATGTATTTCAGTCAAAAAATGATATGTGGCGATGTATTACGGACATTTGATTGTGTTTTAATAGAATAGGCTCATTTACGTTCTGATTTATGACATATGAATGAGTTTGAGTTGAATAGTAATATTTTTGCAGCTATTCATTGCATTACGTTGAATTCAAGTGACATACAAACATTTAGAGTATGCTTCATTGCATAATAAGTTATTTTAACTGAATAAAAGCAATTATGTGTTTATTCAATTAGTTGTTAATGTATTTTAAGAGAATATATGCAATTTGACTTTAATCTTGTTTATATGAAAGTTGTTTAATATAATACTCTAATTACACGCCTAATATTTGCTATATTGATGTATTTCAATCAAACAATGATATGTGGCGATGTATTACGGACATTTGATTGTGTTTTAATGTAATACCTATAATTACATATCTATTTGTCAGTATAATGATGAATTTTAAGAGAATAGGCTCTTTTAGGGTCTGATATATGACATATCAATGAATTTGAGTTGAAAAGTACTGTTTTTGCAGTCATTTATTGCATTATGCTAGATTCAAGTGGAGTACAAGCATTTAAAGTATGATTCATTGCATAATAAATTATTTTAACTGAATAGAAGCAATTGTGTGTGTATTCAATTAGTTTTTAATGTATTTGAAGAGAATATATGTAATTTATTTTTAATCTTATTTATATGAAGATTTTCTAACATAATACTCTAATTACAAAGCTTATGTTTGTAATATTAATGTATTTCAGTCGAAAATTGATATTTGGCGATCTATTAGGGACATTTGGTTGTGTTTTAATGTAATACCTATAATTAAAAATTTATTTGTCAGTATATTGATCAATTTTAAGAGAATAGGCTCTTTTAGGGTCTGATTTATGACATATTAATAAATTTGAGTTGAATAATGATGTTTTTGCAGCTATTCGTTGCATTATATTTAATTCAAATGGAGTACAAGCATTTATTAGAGTATGATTCATTGCATAATAAGTTATTTTAACTGAACAAAAGCAATTGTATGTGTATTCAACTTGTTTTGAATGTTGTTGAAGAGAATATTTGTAATTTGACTTTAATGTTATCTGTATGATGGTTTTTAACATAATACTTTGATTACATACCCCATGTTTGCTAATTTACGTATTTCAGTCAAAAAATGATATGTGGCGATGTATTACGGATATTTGATTGTCTTTTAATATAATACCCACAATTATACATCTTTTTATCGGTATATTGATCAATTTTAAGAGAATAGGCTCATTTACGGTCTGATTTATAACCTATGAAAGAGTTTGAGTTGAACAGTAATATTTTTGCAGCTATTCATTGCATTACGTTGAATTCAAGTGGCGTACAAGCATTTAGAGTATGATTTATTGCATAATAAGTTATTTTAATTGAATAAAATAATTATGTGTGTATTCAATTAATTTTTAATATATTTGAAGAGAATAGATGTAATTTGACTTTAATCTTGTTTATATGATTGTTTTTTAACATACTACTCTGATTAGACACCTCATGTTTCCTATATTGATGTATTTCAGTCGAAAATAGATATTTGGCGATCTATTAGGAACATTGGATTGTTTTTTAATGTAATAACTCTAATTACAAATTATTTTATCAGTATATCGATCAATTTTAAGAGAATAGGCTCTTTTTGGGTCTGATTTATGACATATCAATGAATTTGAGTTGAATAGTGATGTTTTTGCAGCTATTCATTGCATTATGTTAAATTCAAGTGGAGTACAGACATTTAGAGTATGATTCAGTGCATAATAAGTTATTTTAACTGAATAAAAGCAATTATGTGTTTATTCAACTAGTTTTGAATGTATTTGAAGAGAATATATGCAATTTCATTTTACTCTTTTCTATATGAAGGTTTTTTTAACATAATACTCTTATTATAAATCTAATGCTTGTTGTATTGATGTATTTAAATCGAAAATTGATATTTGCGATCTATTAGGGATATTTGATTGCGTTTTAATGTAATACCTATAATTACACATCTATTTATCAGTACATCGATCAATTTTAAGAGAATATGCTCTTTTAGGTCTGATTTATGACATATCAATGAATTTGAGTTGAATAATATTTTTGCTACTAATCATTGCATTATGTTAAATTCAAGTGGAGCATAAGCATTTAGAGTATGATTCATTGCATAACAAAATATTTTAACTGAATAAAAGCAATTGTTTGTGTATTCAATTAGTTTTTAATGTATTTGAAAAGAATATATGCAATTTGACTTTAATCTTGTCTATATGAAGGTTTTTAACATGATACTGTGACTACAAATCTAATGTTTGCTATATTGATGTATTTCAATCGAAAATTGATATTTGGCGATCTATTAGGGACTTTTGATTGCGTTTTAATGCATTTAGAGTATGATTTATTGCATAATAAAAGCAACTATGTGTGTATTCTATTTATTTTTATTGTATTTGAAGAGAATATATGTAATTTGACTTTAATCTTGTTCACATGATGGTTTTTAAACATAATACTCTGATTACACACCTAATGTTTGCTATATTGATGCATTTCAATCGAATATTTATATTTGGCGATCTATTAATGACATTTGATTGCTTTTTATTGTAATACCTATAATTACACATTTATTTGTCAGTATATCAATCAAGTTTAAGAGAATATGCTCTTTTAGGGTCTGATTTATGACATATTAATAAATTTGAGTTGAATAATGATGTTTTTACAGCTATTTGTTGCATTATATTGAATTCAAGTGGAGTACAAGCATTTATTAGAGTATGATTCATTGCATAATAAGTTATTTTAACTGAACAAAAGCAATTGTATGTGTATTCAACTTGTTGTGAATGTTGTTGAAGAAAATATATGTAATTTGACTTTAATCTTGTCTATATGTGGATTTTTTAACATAATACTCTGATTACATACCAAATGTTTTCTATATTGACATATTTCAATCGAAAATTGATATTTGGCGATCTATTAGGGACATTGGATTGCGTTTTTATGTAATACCTATAATTATACATCTTTTTATTAGTATATTGATCAATTTAAAGAGAATAGACTCATTTACGATCTGATTTATGACATATGAATGAGTTTGAGTTGAACAGTAATATTTTTGCAGCTATTCATTGCATTATGTTGAATTCAAGTGGCGTACAAGCATTTAGAGTATGATTCATTGCATAATAAATTATTTTAATTGAATAAAACGATTATGTGTATATTCAATTAGTTTTTAATGTATTTGAAGAAAATAGATGTAATTTGACTTTAATTTTATCTATATGATAGTTTTTTAATATTCTGCTCTGATTACACACCTTATGTTTGCTATATTAACGTATTTCAGATAAAAATTGATATTTGGCAATCTATTAAGGACATTGGATTGTGTTTCAATGTAATACCTATAATTACAAATCTTTTTATCAGTATATAGATCAATTTTAAGAGAATAGGCTCTTTTAGGGTCTTATTTATGATATATCAATGAATTTGAGTTGAATAGTCATGTTTTGCTGCTATTCATTGCATTATGTTGAATTCAAGTGCAGTACAAGCATTTAGAGTATGATTCATTGCATAATAAAAGCAACTATGTGTGTATTCAATTTATTTTTATTGTATTTTAAGAGAATATATATAATTCAACTTTAATCTTGTTCATATGATGGTTTTTAAATATAATTCTGTGATAACACACCTAATGTTTGCTATATTGTTGTATTTCAATCGAACATTTATATTTGGCGATCTATTAATGATATTTGATTGCTTTTTATTGTAATACCTATAATTACACATCTATTTGTCAGTATATCGGTCAAGTTTAAGAGAATAGGCTATTTTAGGATCTCATTTATGACATATCAATAAATTTGAGTTAGATATTATTGTTTTTGCAGCTATGCTTTGCATTATGTTGAAATTAAGTGGAGTACAAGCATTTAGAGTATGTTGCATTGCATAATAAGCAATTTTAACTGAATAAAAGCAATTGTGTGTGTTTTTAATTTATTTTTAATGAATTTGAAGAGAATATATGCAATTTGACTTTAATCTTGTTTATATGAAGGTTTTTTAACATAATACTCTGATTACAAACCTAATGTTTGCTATATCTGTGTATTTCAATCGAAAATTTATATTTGGCGATCTATTAGCGATATTTGATTGCGCTTTAATATAATACCTATAATTACATATATTTTTATCAGTATATCAATCAATTTTAAGAGAATAGGCTCTTTTAGGGTCTGATTTATGATATATCAATGAATTTGAGTTAAATAATGATGTTTTTGCAGCTATTCATTGCATTATGTTGAATTCAAGTAGAGTAGAGGCATTTGAGTATGATTAATTGCATAATAAGTTATTTTAAATTTATTTGAAGAGAATATATGCAATTTGACTTTAATCTTTTCTATATGAAGGTTTTTTAGCATAATACTTTGATTACAAATCTAATATTTGCTATATTGATGTATTTCAATCGAAAATTGATATTTGGCGATTTATTAGGGACATACGTTTTAATATAATACCTATAATTACACATCTATTTGTCCGTATATTAATCAAATTTATGGGAATAGGCTCTTTTAGGGTCTGATTTAATTCATATCAATGAATTTGAGTTGAATGTTGATGTTTTTGCTGCTATTCATTGCATTATTTTAAATTCAAGTGGAGTACAAGCATTTAGAGTATGATTCATTTCATAATAAGTTATTTTAACTGAATAAAAGCAATTGTGTGTGTATTCAATTAGTTTCTAATGTATTTAAAGAGAATATATGCAATTTGACTTTAATCTTGTCTATGTGACAGTTTTTTAACATAATACTCTTATTACAAATATTATGTTTGCTATATTGATGTATTTCAATCGAAAACTGATATTTTGCAATCTGATATGGACATTTGATTGTGTTTTAATATAATACCAATAATTAAACATCTATTTGTCCGTATATTAATCAAATTTAAAGGAATAGGCTCTTTTAGGGTCTTATTTATGACATATCAATGAATTTGAGTTTAATAGTGATGTTTTTGCTGCTATTCATTGCATTATGTTGAATTCAAGTGGAGTACAAGCATTTAGAGTATGATTCATTGCATAATAAAAGCAACTATGTGTGTATTCAATTTATTTTTATTGTATTTTAAGAGAATATATGTAATTTGACTTTAATCTTGTTCATATGATGGTTTTTAAACATAATTCTGTGATAACACACCTAATGTTTGCTATATTGATGTATTTCAATCGAACATTTATATTTGGCCATCTATTAATGACATTTGATTGCTTTTTATTGTAATACCTATAATTACACATCTATTTGTCAGTATATCGGTCAAGTTTAAGAGAATAGGCTATTTAGGATCTGATTTATGACATATCATTACATTTGAGTTGGATAGTGTTGTTTTTGCAGCTATACATTGCATTATGTTGAAATTAAGTGGAGTACAAGCATTTAGACTATGTTGCATTGCATAATAAGCAATTTTAACTGAATAAAAGCAATTGTGTGTGTTTTTTATTTGTTTTTAATGAATTTGAAGAGAATATATGCAATTTGATTTTAATCATGTTTATATGAAGGTTTTTTAACATAATACTCTGATTACAAACCTAATGTTTGCTATATCAGTGTATTTCAATCGAAAATTGATATTTAGCGATCTATTAGCAATATTTGATTGCGCTTTAATGTAATACCTATAATTACACATATTTTTATTAGTATATCGATCAATTTTAAGAGAATAGGCTCTTTTAGGGTCTGATTTATGACATATCAATGAATTTGAGTTAAATAATGATGTTTTTGCAGCTATTCAATGCATTATGTTGAATTCAAGTAGAGTACAGGCATTTAGAGTATGATTAATTGCAAAATAAGTTATTTTAACTGAAAAAAGTAATTCTGTGTGTATTCAACTAGTTTTTAATTTATTTGAATAGAATATATGTAATTTGATTTTAATCTTGTCTATATGAAGGTTTTTTAGCATAATACTTTGATTACAAATCTAATATTTGCTATATTGATGTATTTCAATCGAAAATTTATATTTGACGATCTATTAGGGACATTTAATTACGTTTTAATATAATACCTATAATTACACATCTATTTGTCCGTATATTAATCAATTTTAAGGTAATAGGCTCTTTTAGGGTCTGATTTAATTCATATCAATGAATTTGAGTTGAATGTTGATGTTTTTGCTGCTATTCATTGCATTATTTTGAATTCAAGTGGAGTACAAGCATTTAGAGTATTATTCATTTCATAATAAGTTATTTTAACTGATGAAAAGCAATTGTCTGTGTTCAATTAGTTTCTAATGTATTTGAAGAGAATATATGCAATTTGACTTTAATCTTGTCTATGTGACAGTTTTTTCACATAATACTCTTATTACAAATATTATGTTTGCTATATTGATGTATTTCAATCAAAAACTGATATTATGCGATTGTTAGGGACATTTGATTGTGTTTTAATATAATACCTATAATTACACATCTATTTGTCCGTATATTAATCAATTTTAAAGGAATAGGCTCTTTTAGAGTCTTATTTATGACATATCAATGAATTTGAGTTGAATAGTGATATTTTTGCTGCTATTCATTGCATTATGTTGAATTCAAGTGGAGTACAAGCATTTAGAGTATGATTCATTGCACAATAAAAACAACTATGTGTGTATTCAATTTATTTTTATTGTATTTAAAGAGAATATATGTAATTTGACTTTAATCTTGTTCATATGATGGTTTTTAAACATAATTCTCTGATAACACACCTAATATTTGCTATATTGATGTATTTCAATCGAACATTTATATTTGACGATCTATTAATGACATTTGATTGCTTTTTATGGTAATACCTATAATTACACATTTATTTGTCAGTATATCGGTCAAGTTTAAGAGAATAGGCTATTTTAGGATCTGATTTATGACATATCATTACATTTGAGTTGGATAGTGTTGTTTTTGCAGCTATACATTGCATTATGTTGAAATTAAGTGGAGTACAAGAATTTAGAGTATGTTGCATTGCATAATAAGCAATTTTAACTGAATAAAAGCAATTGTGTGTGTTTTTAATTTGTTTTTAATGAATTTGAAGAGAATATATGCAATTTGATTTTAATCTTGTTTATATGAAGGTTTTTTAATATAATACTCTGATTACAAACCTAATATTTGCTATATCAGTGTATTTCAATCGAAAATTGATATTTGGCGATCTATTAGCGATATTTGATTGCGCTTTATTGTATTACCTAAAATTACACATATTTTTATCAGTATATCGATCAATTTTAAGAGAATAGGCTCTTTTAGGGTCTGATTTATGACATCAAGAAATTTGAGTTAAATAATGATGTTTTTGCAGCTATTCATTGCATTATGTTGAATTCAAGTAGATTACAGGCACTTAGAGTATGATTAATTGCATAATAAGTTATTTTAACTGAAAAAAGCAATTTTGTGTGTATTCAACTAGTTTTAAATTTATTTGAAGAGAATATATGCAATTTGACTTTAATCTTGTCTATATGAAGGTTTTTTGGCATAATACTTTGATTACAAATCTAATATTTGCTATATTGATATATTTCAATTGAAAATTTATATTTGGCGATCTATTAGGGACATTTGATTACGTTTTAATATAATACCTATAATTACACATCTATTTGTCCGTATATTAATCAATTTTAAGGTTCTGATTTAATTTATATCAATGAATTTGAGTTGAATGTTGATATTTTTGCTACTATTCAATGCATTATGTTGAATTCAAGTGGAATACAAGCATTTAGAGTATGATTCATTTCATAATAAGTTATTTTAACTGAATAAAAGCAATTGTGTGTGTGTGTGTTTAATTAGTTTCTAATGTCTTTGAAGAGAATATATGCAATTTGACTTTAATCTTGTCTATGTGACAGTTTTTTCACATAATACTCTTATTACAAATATTATGTTTGCTATATTGATGTATTTCAATCGAAAACTGATATTATGCGATTGTTAGGGACATTTGATTGTGTTTTAATATAATACCAATAATTACACATCTATTTGTCCGTATATTAATCAAATTTAAAGGAATAGGCTCTTTTAGGGTCTTATTTATGACATATCAATGAATTTGAGTTGAATAGTCATATTTTTGCTGCTATTCATTGCATTATGTTGAATTCAAGTAGAGTACAAGCATTTAGAATATGATTCATTGCATAATAAAAGCAACTATGTCTGTATTCAATTTATTTTTATTGTATTTAAAGAGAATATATGTAATTTGACTTTAATCTTGTTCATATGATGGTTTTTAAACATAATTCTCTGATAACACACCTATTGTTTGCTATATTGATGTATTTCAATCGAACATTTATATTTGGCCATCTATTAATGACATTTGATTGCTTTTTATTGTAATACCTATAATTACACATCTATTTGTCAGTATATCGATCAAGTTTAAGAGAATAGGCTATTTTAGGATCTGATTTATGACATATCAATACATTTGAGTTAGATAGTGTTGTTTTTGTAGCTATACATTGCATTATGTTGAAATTAAGTGGAGTACAAGCATTTAGAGTATGTTGCATTGCATAATAAGTAATTTTAACTGAATAAAAGTAATTGTGTGTGTTTTTAATTTGTTTTTAATGAATTTGAAGAGAATATATGCAATTTGATTTTAATCATGTTTATATGAAGGTTTTTTAACATAATACTCTGATTACAAACCTAATGTTTGCTATATCAGTGTATTCTATTAGCAATATTTAATTGCGCTTTAATGTAATACCTATAATTACATATATTTTTATCAGTATATCGATCAATGTTAAGAGAATAGGCTCTTTTAGGGTCTGATTTATGACATATCAATGAATTTGAGTTAAATAATGATGTTTTTGCAGCTATTCATTGCATTATATTGAATTCAAGTAGAGTACAGGCATTTAGAGTATGATTAATTGCATAATAAGTTATTTTAACTGAAAAAAAGCAATTCTGTGTGTATTCAACTAGTTTTTAATTTATTTGAATAGAATATATGTAATTTGATTTCAATCTTGTCTATATGAAGGTTTTTTAGCATAATACTTTGATTACAAATCTAATATTTGCTATATTGATGTATTTCAATCGAAAATTTATATTTGACGATCTATTAGGGACATTTGATTACGTTTTAATATAATACCTATAATTACACATCTATTTATCCGTATATTAATCAATTTTAAGGTAATAGGCTCTTTTAGGGTCTGATTTAATTCATATCAATGAATTTGAGTTTACATATGTGTAATTATAGGTATTACATTAAAGCGCAATCAAATATTGCTAATAGATCGCCAAATATCAATTTTCGATTGAAATACACTGATATAGCAAACATTAGGTTTGTAATCAGAGTATTATGTTAAAAAATCTTCATATAAACATGATTAAAATTAAATTGCATATATTCTCTTCAAATTCATTAAAAACAAATTAAAAACACACACAATTGCTTTTATTCAGTTAAAATTGCTTATTATGCAATGCAACATACTCTAATGCTTGTACTCCACTTAATTTCAACATAATGCAATGTATAGCTGCAAAAACAACACTATCCAACTCAAATGTATTGATATGTCATAAATCAG
>JAEMOT010002523.1:659309-716086 GCA_019297695.1 Apostasia ramifera | reverse complement strand
AATTTATTTTTATTGTATTTAAAGAGAATATATGTAATTTGACTTTAATCTTGTTCATATGATAGTTTTTAAACATAATTCTCTGATAACACACCTAATATTTGCTATATTGATGTATTTCAATCGAACATTTATATTTGGCCATCTATTAATGACATTTGATTGCTTTTTATTGTAATACCTATAATTACACATATTTTTATCAGTATATCGATCAATTTTAAGAGAATAGGCTCTTTTAGGGTCTGATTTATGACATATCAATGAATTTGAGTCAAATAATGATGTTTTTGCAGCTATTCATTACATTATGTTGAATTCAAATAGAGTACAGGCATTTAGAGTATGTGCATTATGTTGAATTCAAATAGAGTACAGGCATTTAGAGTATGTGCATTATGTTGAATTCAAATAGAGTACAGGCATTTAGAGTATGTGCATTATGTTGAATTCAAATAGAGTACAGGCATTTAGAGTATGTGCATTATGTTGAATTCAAGTGGAGTACAAGCATTTAGAGTATGATTAATTGCATAATAAGTTATTTGTATTTCAATCGAACATTTATATTTGGCCATCTATTAATGACATTTGATTGCTTTTTATTGTAATACCTATAATTACACATATTTTTATCAGTATATCGATCAATTTTAAGAGAATAGGCTCTTTTAGGGTCTGATTTATGACATATCAATGAATTTGAGTCAAATAATGATGTTTTTGCAGCTATTCATTACATTATGTTGAATTCAAATAGAGTACAGGCATTTAGAGTATGATTAATTGCATAATAAGTTATTTTAACTGAAAAAAAGCAATTCTGTGTGTATTCAACTAGTTTTTAATTTATTTGAATAGAATATATGTAATTTGATTTTAATCTTGTCTATATGAAGGTTTTTTAGCATAATACTTTGATTACAAATCTAATATTTGCTATATTGATGTATTTCAATCGAAAATTTATATTTGATGATCTATTAGGGATATTTGATTACGTTTTAATATAATACCTATAATTACACATCTATTTGTCCGTATATTAATCAATTTTAAGGTAATAGGTTCTTTTAGGGTCTGATTTAATTCATATCAATGAATTTGAGTTGAATGTTGATGTTTTTGCTGCTATTCATTGCATTATGTTGAATTCAAGTGGGGTACAAGCATTTAGAGTATGATTCATTTCATAATAAGTTATTTTAACTGAATAAAAGCAATTGTGTGTGTGTTCAATTAGTTTCTAATGTATTTGAAGAGAATATATGCAATTTTACTTTAATCTTTTCTATGTGACAGTTTTTTCACATAATACTCTTATTACAAATATTATGTTTGCTATATTGATGTATTTCATTCGAAAACTGATATTATGCGATTGTTAGGGACATTTGATTGTGTTTTAATATAATACCAATAATTACACATCTATTTGTCCGTATATTAATCAAATTTAAAGGAATAGGCTCTTTTAGGGTCTTATTTAATTCATATCAATGAATTTGAGTTGAATGTTGATATTTTTGCTGCTATTCATTGCATTATGTTGAATTCAAGTGGAGTACAAGCATTTAGAGTATGATTCATTGCATAATAAAAGCAACTATGTGTGTATTCAATTTATTTTTATTGTATTTAAAGAGAATATATGTAATTTGACTTTAATCTTGTTCATATGATGGTTTTTAAACATAATTCTCTGATAACACACCTAATGTTTGCTATATTGATGTATTTCAACCGAACATTTATATTTGGCAATCTATTAATGACATTTGATTGCTTTTTATTGTAATACTTATAATTACACATCTATTTGTCAGTATATCGGTCAAGTTTAAGAGAATAGGCTATTTTAGGATCTGATTTATGATATATCAATATATTTGAGTTGGATAGTGTTGTTTTTGCAGCTATACATTGCATTATGTTGAAATTAAGTGGAGTACAAGCATTTAGAGTATGTTGCATTGCATAATAAGCAATTTTAACTGAATAAAAGCAATTGTGTGTGTTTTTAATTTATTTTTAATGAATTTGAAGAGAATATATGCAATTTGATTTTAATCTTGTTTATATGAAGGTTTTTTAACATAATACTCTGATTACAAACCTAATGTTTGCTATATCAGTGTATTTCAATCGAAAATTGATATTTGGCGATCTATTAGCAATATTTGATTGCGCTTTAATGTAATACCTATAATTACACATATTTTTATCTGTATATCGATCAATTTTAAGAGAATAGGCTCTTTTAGGGTCTGATTTATGACATATCAATGAATTTGTGTTGAATATTGATGTTTTTGAAGCTATTCATTGCATTATGTTGAATTAAAGTGGAGTACAAGCATTTAGAGTATGATTCATTGCATAATAAGTTATTTTAATTGAATAAAATAATTTTGTGTATTTGAAGAGAATATATGTAATTTGACTTTAATCTTGTCTATATGATAATTTTTTAACATAATACTCTGATTACACACCTCATGTTTGCTATATTGACGTATTTCAGTCGAAAATTGATATTTGGCTATCTATTAGGGATATTGGATTGTATTTTAATGTAATACATATAATTACACATCTTTTTGTTAGTATAATGATAAATTTTAAGAGAATAAGTTCTTTTAAGGTCTGATTTATGACATATCAATAATATGAGATTAATAGATATTTTTGCAGCTATTCATTGCATTACGTTGAATTCAAGTGGAGTACAAGCATTTAAAGTATGATTCACTGCATAATAAGTTATTTTACTTGAATACAAGCAATTGTATGAGTATTCAATTAGTTTTTATTATTTTTAAAGAGAATATATACAATTTGACTTTAATCTTATCTAAATGAAGGTTGTTTAATATTATACTCTGATTACAAACCTTATGTTTCCTATATTGATGTATTTCAATCGCAAATTGATATTTGGCAATCTATTAGGGACATTTGATTGTGTTTTAATATAATACCTACAATTACACATCTTTTTGTCAGTATATCGATCAAGTTTAAGAGAATAGGCTCTTTTAGGGTCGGATTTATGACATCCATGAATTTTAGTTGAATAGTGATATTTTTGCAGCTATTTTTTGCATTATGTTGAATTCAAGTGGAGTACAAGCATTTAGAATATGATTCATTGCACAATAAGTTATTTTAACTGAATAAAAGTAATTGTATTTGTATTCAACTTGATTTTAATGTATTTGAAGAGAATATATGTAATTTGACTTTAATCTTATCTATATGTTGATTTTTTAACATAATACTCTGATTACACACCAAATATTTTCTATATTGACATATTTCAATCGAAAATTAATATTTAGCGATCTATTAGGGACATTGGATTGCATTTTTATGTAATACCTATAATTACACATCTTTTTGTCAGTATATCGATCAATTTTAAGAGAATAAGCTCTTTTAGGGTCTGATTTATGACATATCAATGAATTTGAGTTGAATAGTGATGTTTTTGCAGCTATTCATTGCATTATGTAAAATTCAAGTGAAGTACAAGCATTTAGAGTATGATTCATTGCATAATAAGTTATTTTAACTGAATAAAAGCAATTATGTGTTTATTCAATTAGTTTTGAATCTATTTGAAGAGAATATATGCAATTTGATTTTAATCTTGTCTATATGAAAGTTTTTAAATATAATACTCTGATTACAAATCTAATATTTGCTATATTTATGTATTTCAATCGAAAATTAATATTTGGCGATCTATTAGGGACATTTAATTGCATTTTAATGTAATACATATAATTACACATCTATTTATCAGTATATCGATCAATCTTAAGAGAATAGGCTCTTTTATTCTGATTTATGACATATTAATAAATTTGAGTTGAATAGTGATGTTTTTGCTGCTAATCATTGCATTATGTTGAATTCAAGTAGAGTACAAGCATTTAGAGTATGATTCATTGCATAATAAGTTATTTTAACTGAATAAAAGCAATTGTGTGAGTATTCAATTAGTTTTTAATGTATTTATAGAGAATATATGCAATTTGACTTTAATCTTGTCTATATGATGGTTTTTTAACATAATACTCTGATTACATACCTAATATTTGCTATATTGACCTATTTCAATCGAAAATTGATATTTGGTGATCTATTAGTGACATTTGATTGCGTTTTTTTATAATGCCTACAATTACACATTTATTTATCAGTATATCGATCAATTTTAAGTTAATTGGCTCTTTTTGGGTCTGATTTATGACATATCAATAAATTTGAGTTGAATGTTGATTTTTTTTCCTGCTATTCATTGCAGTATGTTGAATTCAAGTGGAGTACAAGCCTTTAGAGTATGATTCATTGCATAATAAGTTATTTTAACATAATAAAAGCGATTGTGTGTGTATTCAATTAGTTTTTAATATATTTGAAGAGAATATATGTAATTTTTTACTTTAAATCTTGTCCATATGATGGTTTTTAACATAATACTCTGATTACACACCTAATGTTTGCTATATTGACGTATTTCAGTCAAAAATTTATATTTGGCGATCTATTAATGACATTTGATTGCGTTTTATTGTAATACCTATAATTACATATCTATTTGTCAGTATATCGATCAATTTTAAGAGAATAGACTCTTTTAAGATCTGATTTATTATATATCAATAAATTTGAGTTGGATTGTAATATTTTTGCCGCTATTCAATGCGTAACGTTGAATTCAAGTGAAGTACAAGCATTTAGAGTATGATTCATTGCTTAATAAGTTATTTTAACTGAATAAAAATAATTGTGTGTGTATTTTAAAAGAGCCTAAATGCTCTTTTAAATTTTATTTTAAATTAGTCCCTAAATGCTCGTCTTCTATTGCAATAGGCTCATATATTATCAAATAGCCATAAAATTGTTTCAATTCAATTAAAATATATTAAAATATATCAAATTAGTCTCTTAATATATGTATTCGCTCAAAACATGTTAAGTAGATGTGTGGTTACTGAAACTCAATTAAAATGCTTTAGTATGTCTCAAATCTATTGCAAAGAGTATGTGTTTTGTCGAAATAGGTTGATATAATAATGAATAACTAAAATATTATTGGAATTATTTTAAAATACATTTATATTTAACAAATCTGAGTATAAATATTAGCATTGTATTCAAATGTGATAAAATTTCACCAAATAATCATATAATTATCAATATTCAGCTACAATAACATAATAAGTAATGAATCCGTTTCTAAGTTGTGTATTTAAATTAAATACATCAATATTGTAATTAATAGTTGTATAATTATAGTTTGTGGAATTCACTTATATTTCCTAAAGATATGTTAAATTAGCCATAAAATACGCTCATATATTGTGGTATTGCACTGATAGTTTGTGGTATTGCAACTTGTCTTCTGTTGCAATACACTCATATATTGTCAAATAGCCATAAAATTATTTCAATTCAATTAAAATATATTAAAATATATCGAATTAGTAATGCATATATTCGCTCAAAACATGTTAACACGAATGAATAGTGATAAATTTAATGCATGTATGCACTGATAGTTCCTGAAAGCCACTTAAAATTCCTAAATATATATTAAATTAGTCCCTAAATACTTGTGATCAATTCCAATAGGTTTATATATTGTCAAATAGCCAAAAATAGTACTTCCATTCAATTAAAATATATTAGAATATGTTAAATTAGTAACTTAATGCATGTATTCTATTAAAACATGTCAACCCATGAATGAATAGTTATGGATTTGTTATTATTTTTTTAAAATACTTTAAAGGTGCATTGAATTATTGTTGAAATACTAGCATTTTAGGGAACATGTTAAAGCAGCACTGAATGATTGTGCAGTTACAAATATTTAGTAAAATAATAAGATATATAATAAATCATTATGTAAATTCATGTTTTAATCTTAAATTAATTGATATATAGCAGTGATTCAGTAAATAATTTTCAGTATTCATTAAAATACAATGATTAACAACTTGTGGGTCTCTGAGAGGTGAATCATTTATAGTAATTACTATTCAATTAAAATAACTTAATTATCAAATTTTTCTCTAAATGCATATATTCATTTGAAATGCATTGGTATAACAATAAGTAACTATAAAATTATTAATATTCTTCTAAAATATCTTTATATCTAACAAATCGGGGTCTAAATATGTATGTTCTTTTCAAATACATTGAAAGAGTATCGAATAATCATATAATCGTCAATATTCAATTAACATAACTTGATAAGCAATGAATCAGTTTTTAAATTGTGTATTCAAACTAAATTCAATGTTATTGTAATAAATGGTTTAATAATTACAAATATTGAGCAAAGATACAGTGATAGTTGCTAGTATTCACTTAAAATTCCTAAATTTTTTTTAAATTAGTCCATAAATGCGTGTCTTCGGCTGCAACACGTCAATATATTGTCAAGTAGCCATAAAATTGCTTCCAAGCAATTAAAACACCTTAGAATATATTGAATTAGTCACTTAAAGCGTGTATTCGCTTAAAACATGTCAACACATGAATGAATAGTGATAAATATATTATTATTCTTTAAAATATCTTAATATGCATAGTCAAAATGTTAGCATTTCAGTCAAACACGTTAAGATCTCTCAGTGAATGATTGCAAAATTAGAAAAATTCAGTTAAACTATAAGATCTCTAATGACTAATTTCCTAAAAGCGCATGTTCTTCTTAAATTAGTCGATGTAACAATGATTTAGTATATTATTGCTAGTGTTCATTTAAAATGTAATGATATGTAACTAGTGTGTCTGCAAAATTATATATATTCTGTTGAAATATATTGATATCTCATAGTTGTGTAGTTACTGATACTTAATTAAAATGCTTTAATATGTCTTGTATATATGTCTAAAAGTGTATGTTCAACTGAAATACATTGATATAATAATGAATAACTATAAAATTATTTGTATTATATTAAAATACATATTTACAAATCTTAGTATAAATGCTAGCATGTTTTTTAAATATGATGTAATAGCATAAAATAATCATAAGTTATCAATATTCAGTTAACATAATATGATACGTAACGAATCAGTTTCCAAATTGTGTATTCAAATTGAATTTATCGATATTATAATAAATAGTTGATTAATAACAAATATTGTGCAAAAATGCACTAATAATTGCTTGTATTCACTTAGAAATTCTTAAATATATATTAAATTAGTCCCTAGATGCTTGTCATCAGTTGCAATACGTCGATATATTATTAAATAGCCATAAAATTACTTTCATTCATTTGAAATATATTAACATATATTAAATTAGTCCCTAAATGTATGTATTCACTTAAAACTTGTTAATACATGACTTAATAGTTATCAAATTTACTATTATTTCTTGAAAATATCTTAATATATAACGGATCATAGTCGAAATGCTAGTGCTTCCATCAAATACTTAAGAATCTCATGGAATGATTGTAAAATTACAAGTACTCAGTTTAACGACAAGATTTGTAATGATTCATTTTCTAAAAGCTTGTATTCTTCTTAAATTAGTCGATATAGCGATGATTTGGTATATTATTGCTACTATTCTTTTAAACTACAATGATATGTGACCAGTGGGTCTGTAAAAGCGTATATTTAGTTGAAGTATATTGATATGTCATTAATTAATGTATAATTACTAGCACTTATTTAAAATACTTTAACAAGTCAAAAATTCATCTCTAAAAGTGTATTGAATTGAAATACATTGATATAATAATGAATAATTATAAAATTATTAGTATCATATTAAAATACTTTTATATCTAATAAATCTTGGTACAAATGCTAGCATTCTATTCACATATGATGAAATGGTATCAAATAATTATATAATTATTAATATTCAGTTAAAATAATATGATAAGTAATGAATCAGTTTCTAAATTATGTATTCAAATTAAATTTATTGACATTGCAATAAATAGTTGTATAATAACAAATATTCTACAAACATGCACTGATAGTTGCCAGTATTCACTTAAAATTCTTAAATATGTATTAAATTAGTTTGTAAATGCTTGTCATCTATTGCAATATATAGATATATTGTCAAATAGTCATAAAATTGCTTTCATTCATTAAAATACATTAGAATATATTGAATTAGTCACTTAATGCGTGTATCACTTAACACATGTCAACGCATGACTGAATAGTTATAAATTTCTTATTATTTCTTTAAAATATTTTAATATGTAACAAAGAATCATAGTCGAAATGATAGCGTTTCAGTCAAACTCATTAAAATCTCATTGAATGATTGTAAAATTTCAAATTTTCAGTTAAACAACAAGATCTAAAATGACTCATTTTCTAAAACTGTGTACTCTTCTTTAATTTGGTATATTATTTCTAGTATTCATTTAAAATATAATGTTATGTACCTAATGGGTCTATAAAAGGGCATATTCAGTTACAGTTGCTGGCACTCAATTAATATTCTTTTAAAATACTTTAATATCTAATAGATCGGGAGTCTAAATACTAGTATTTTATTTAAATATGTTACAATAGATTGAATAACTATATCATTACAAACATTCTGTCAAATTAATTTGATATTTAACGAATCAGGCTCAAAACTATGTATCCAAATTAAATTCATTGACATTGTAATAAATAGCTATATAATTTTTAATATTTTGTTAAAATGCTTTGATATGCATTGAATTGGTCTTTAAAAGCATGTTATCAGTTGAAATAGATTGATATATTTTCAAAATAATTATTTAAGTGCTAATATTCAATTAAAAGTCTTAGATACATTTTGAATTAGTCTTTAAATGGTTATTTGTTATTGATGTACATCGATCTCACAATGAATCATTGCAAAGTTATTATTATTCTATCAAAAAACCTCTATTTGTAACAAATCGGATTATAAATGCTCTTATTCTACTTAATTACAGTGAAGTAGTATCGAATAGTTGCATGCTTTCAAATAATCAATTAAATAACATGATATGAAATGGTTTGATCTCTAAAATCGAGTAGTCAGTTTAAATTTGTTGATATAGCAATTAATATTTATTTGATTGTTTGTATTAAATTAAAATATCCTATATTAATATGTATTAAATTGAGCCTAAAATGCATGTATTTAATTAGAATACATTGATTATCATCAAACAATTATATAATTGCTTCTACTCTATTAAAATACATTAACAAGTATCAAACTTTCCTCTACATACATATAATTAGTGGAAATATATCAACATAATAATGAATAGTCACGTGAATGAATAGTTATAAAATATATTGTTATTTCTTTAAAATATCTTAATATATAACAAATAATAGTCGAAATGCTAGCATTTCAGTCAAACACGTTAAAATCTAATTGAATGATTGTAAAATTACAACATTCAGTTAAATAATATTTTTTGTAATGACTCATTTTCTAAAAGTGTTTATTCTTGTTAAATTAGTTGATATTGCAATGATTTGATATATTATTAATAGTATTCATTTAAAATATGATAATATGTAATCAGTGGCTCTGTAAAGGCGTATATTAAATTGAAATATATTAATATGTCATTAAATAATTATATAGTTATTTGCACCCAATTAAAATTCTTTAATATATCTCGAATTTAACTTTAAAATGATGTATTCAGTTTAAATACATTTATATTATTGGTATTATATTAAAAATACTTTTATATCTCACAAATCTTAGTATAAATGCAAGCATTATTCGAATATATTGAAATAGCATCGAATAATCATATAATTATTAATATTTAGTTAAAATAATTTCATAAGTGATAAATTGATTTCTAAATTATGTATTCAAATTAAATTCATTGATATTATAATAAATAGTTGTATAATTATAAATATTCAGCAACAATGCAATGATAGTTGATAGTATTCACTTAAAATTCCAAAATAAGTATTAAATTAGTCCCTAAAAGCTTGTCTTCCATTGCAGTACATCAATATATTGTCAAATAGCTATAAAATGGCTTTCATTAAGTTAAAATATAATAGAATATATCAAATTAGTCACTTAACGCATGTATTCGCTTAAAACAAGTCAACACATGAATGAATAGTTATGAATTTGTTATTATTTCTTTAAGATATCTTAATGTATAATGAATCATTATTAAAATACTAGCATTTAAGGAAAACATGTTAAAATAGCATTGAATGGTTGCATAATTGTAAATATTTAGTTAAATAATGTGATATATAATGAATCATTTTCTAAATCCGTGTTTTCTTCATAAATTAGTTAATATAACAATGCTTAGGCATATAATTTTCAATATTCGTTTAAAATACAATGATTTGTAATTAACCAATGGATCTCTAAGATCATATATTTAGTTAAAATACATAAGTTAGACCCCGTTTGTCTCCAAGTTAAAAATTAATTTAGTTTAATTTTAACCTGATATATCACATCACACATAAAATTTAATATTAAAAGTTAATTTTATTTCACATTCTACTCACATTACTAAAATAATAACAAACTTATATCACATCTCTCACATATCATAACATAATAACTAACTTTATTTCACATCATTCACAATTTTCAATAAAAAAATATCTCTATTTAAATTTAATTTTAATCTTATTAAATTTAATCTTATAAATAAACAGACCTGTAGTGATTAGTATTTATCTAATTGCTTACATTAAGTTAATACATTACAAATCATAACCAAAATTTTAGCATTTCATTAAATATATATGATAATGGCATTATAAGGTTTTATAACTTCAAATATTCTGTTAAATAACAAAAATTTTATGAATCATTTTTTAAATGTACGTATTTATCTTACATTAGTCAACATAATAATAAAGTTTATAATTACTAGTATTCATTTAAAATATAATGATATGCACCTAGTGAACTTCTAAAATACAGTTGAAATATATAAATATATTATTAAATAAATCTATAACTACTCTATTAAAATACCTTGAAATATCTCAAATTTATTTCTAAATATATTTATTCAGTTGAAATTCAATGGAATAATAGTGAATAATTATAAAATTATCAATAATTTATTAAAATACCTTGATATCTAACAAATCAAAGTCTAAATCATCATATTCTTTTCAAATTTATTGAAATAGTATCGAATAATAATATAATTATAAATATTCAGATAAAATAACTTGATATATAATTAATTAATCTTTAAATTGTATATCCAGATTAAATTTATTGATATTATATTATATCGCTATATAATTATCAATATTTAGTTAAAATGTATTGATATGTAATAAATAGGTATTTAAAAATGTATCTTTTTTTGAAATAGATTGATATATCATAAAATAATTATTTAATTTTTAGTATTCAATTAAACTTCTTAGATATATTTCAAATTACTTTCTAAATGTATGTATTTTATTGAAGTACGTGATATCACAATTAATTATTAGTAATTTATCAAAGACCTTTATTTGTAACACATCATAATATAAATGTTGTTATTCTACTCAAATACAATGAAGTAGCATTAAATAGTTATGTATTTGCAAATATTCAATTAAATAAATTAATGTATAATGGATCGATTTTTACATACGTGTATTCAGCTTAAATATATTGATGTAGCAATAAATAGTTGTATGATTTCTAGTATTAAATTAAAATACCCTAATATATAATAAATCGGTTACTAGAAATATGTATTAAATTAAAATACATCAATATATAATTAAATAATTATATAATTAATGGTATTTACTTAAAAAACTTTAATATGTATTGAATTTATTTTTAAATACATGCATTTAGTTGAAATATATTAACATATCATCAAACTTTTACATAATTTTTTTTTTTATTAAATTATATTGGCATGCATCAAATTATTCTCTCAATTCATCTATATTCAATTAAAATATATCAATACAATAATGACTAGTTACAAAATTATTAGTATACTATAAAATACCCTGATACATAATGAGTCGGCATCTAAATACTAATTAAAATACATTTATATATAATGAATTAGGCCTAAAATCATTTATTTAGTTACATATATCAATATATTATAAAATATTTTTATAATTACTATTTTCACCTAAAATCTTTAATATTTTTAATTAAAATGCATTGACACGTATCAAATTTATTTCTAAATACATGTATTCAATTGAAATACGTATATATAAAAATGAATAGTTATAAAACTGTTATTAATTTATTAAAGTATCTTTGATATATAATGATTCCTATTTTAAATATTAATATTTCATTCCAATATACTAAAATGGCTTTGAATATTTATGTAGTTACAAATATTCACTTAAATAACTATATATATATAATGAATTGTTTTGTTAATGTATAATTTAGCTTAAATTTATTGATATAGTAATGATTAGTTGTATAATTATAAATATTCAGTTAAAATATAATAATATGTAACTAGTGAGTATTAAAAAATATTTATTCTAATGATGTATATCGATATATTATTAAATAAATGTATAATTATTGTTATTTAATTAAAGTATTTTGATAGATTATGAATTTATCTTTAAACGTATGAATTTATTGAAATGCATTGATATAATTATAAATAATTATAAAATTATGAATAATTATAAAATTATGAATAATTATAAAATTATGAGTATTTTCTTAAATTATCTTACTATATAATGGATTAAAGTCTAAATTATAGTATTCTATTAAATATATTAAAATAAAATTAAATAATTATATAACTATAAATATTAAGTTAAAATAATTTGATATATAATAAATCGGTATCTAAATTCTTATATTCAGTAAAATGGCTTGATTTATAATAAATTAATCTCTAATTATATAATTAAAAATTTTTATTTAAAATAACAATCGGTCTCTGAATTCTTATATTTAAAATAAATTCATTAACAATATAATAAATAGTTGTATGATTGATAGCATTCAATTAAAATATATTTATGTATAACGAATAAGTTTTCTAAAATAAGTCTTATATTTAAATAAATCTATATATCATCAAATAGAAGTATAATAATTATTATGAAATTAAAATACATTGATATGTCTTTAAATTTATTTTTAAATACATGTATTTAATTAAAAAGTATTGATATAATATTAAATAGTTACAACATTATTCATATTTAAAAAAAAAAAAAAACATTATTTATATTCTATTAAAACTCCTTGATATATAATAAATTAATATCTAGATGCTAGTATTTTATTTAAATATATTAAAAAAGTAGTATGATATGTAATCAATGGGAGCTTTGAAAGCATATATTTAAATAATATATTTCGATATATCATCAAATAAATATATAATTAATAATATTCAGTTACAATATCTTGATTTATCTCAAATTTACCTCTAAATATATATATTTAATTAAAAGATATTAATATAACAATAAACAGTTGTCAAATTTTTAGTGTTATATTAAAATACTTTAATATGTAATAAATCAGAGTCTAAATATTAGTATTTTATTCAAATGTAATAAAATAGTATCGAGTAAGTATATAATTGCAAATATTCAAATGTAATGTAATAAATCAATCTTTAAATACATATATTCAAATTAAATTTATTAATATTATAAAGAATAGTTTTATAATTACTGATATTCTGTTAAAATATATTAATATGTAACAAATTAGTATTTAAATATCATACTCCATTCAAATACATTAAAATCGCTTTGAATAATTATATAATTACAAATATTTAATTAAAGAGTATGATATATAGTGAATTGATTTTTATATAGATGTACTCAGTATAATATATTTTACTTGTGAAGAGTTTCACCCAGAATAATATGATGATCTATATATATCCCCTCATATAGAGAAGGCAAAAAAGAGAGAATGTTTAAAAAAGGTAATGACATTATTATCAAAGGATCTCCAGGATCCTTGATGAAATATATAAAAACAAGACTTTATCATATCTATTAAAGGAACAATTACTCCATCTGCCAAATGGACGGCAGAGATTGTTCGTTGCGTTTAAAATAAATATGGAGAGACTAATAGAACTTGGAATAGTAAGAAGAATTATTATAGATACACATTATTATGAAGAATGAAATGAATTTTCACAAATAATTAAGATAGTTATATCCACAACACAAATTTATGAAAGAATTATAGAATTTGAGATTATATCAATATTTGTTGAACCTCAAGAGTATCGAGTATACCTAGCTTTCCAAATATGGAGAATGTCTAGACAAAGAACTAGAGACAGACTTCCCACAAATTTTTTTTTCGGATACTCATGGGATTATAAACAGAAAATAAATCTTTCTGAATTATTATCATTATATCAAGAACGCCACTACTACAAATATCTCAGTAATGGACGAATTATGGTATTTGATAAAGATCATTTGACAGACATAGATATGAGAAATAATCAGTTAGATTTTCTTGAGGACCGCTGACTACAGAATTATTAAAAGACATTCAAATTGGTTTCTGTCCATCTCTAGAGAATATTTCATCACAATCGAAGTGGAATTAACAGGCGTAAAATAAAAACAAGTAATAATAGTATGCAATAATAAAATACAAGGTGAGGTGACATATCCAAGGCAGAATAATGGAGCATCTGCATAATGGAGCAATTATAGTTATTATTGATATTGTATTCATTATTAACAAATAATAGAGAACTATAGTTATTATAAAAATTCTATAAAAAAATGACCCTCGATTTGTAGAAAGGCATCCAAATATCCAGATCAATACAGACCAAACCATCCTTAGCCTTGTAATCCCTTCGGTAGTAATAAAAATATCATCTTTTTCTATCCTTGTTCCAATTTGGTACCAGAACCTTGGAGTTCTTTATTTTTATAAGTATATTTTAGTTTTTTTATTTTAATGTTTGTTTAAATTTCACTAATATAGTAATGATTAGTTATATAATTGTTAAAGTTCAATTAATGTACAATAATATATAATCAATGGGAGCTCTAAAAGCATATATTTAAATAGCATATTTCGATATATCATCAAATAAATATATAATTAATAGTATTCAGTTACAATATCTTGATTTATCTCAAATTTACCTCTAAATATATATATTCAATTAAAAAACATTAATATAACAATAAATAATTGTCAAATTTTTAGTATTATATTAAAAATACTTTAATGTGTAATAAATCATAGTCTAAATACTAGTATTTTATTCAAATGTAATGAAATACTATCAAATAAGTATATAATTGCAAATATTCAAATGTAATGTAATAAATTAATCTTTAAATACATATATTCAAATTAAATTTATTAATATTATAATGAATAGTTTTATAATTACTAATATTATGTTAAAATATATTAATATGTAATAAATTAGTATTTAAATATCGTACTCCATTCAAATACATTAAAATCGCTTTGAATAGTTATATAATTACAAATATTTAATTAAAGAGTATGATATATAATGAATTAGTATTTATATACGTATACTCAGTATAAATTATAGGGAGTAGATTAGGCGGGGAGTGTAGGGAGTGTAGGGAGGGAGTGTAGGGCCAATTCAAGTAATTCAACATATACTTGAATTCTCGCTTGAGGAGTGTAAGGAGTGAATTAGGCGGAGAGCCGAACCATTATAAATATTCTTGTATTTTATTTATTTGATCATAGCAAAATTGATATAGTCCACTCTAAATTTGATTTAAATTCTCTTCAAGATTAATTCTTGCATATAAAATTATTATAATACATAAACCACACTTTTAGTTATTTTTTGTTATTCAATTATTGTATAGTTGTTCTATTGCTGAAACTATGAATTCTATAATTTCTATTTTTATTGCTTATTCGCTACGCTATTATTCTATTTTTAAAATTGACCATCTGTTCTTATTTTCTGTTTTTATCGTTCATTTTCTATGCTATTGTTCAATTTCTGAAATTAACCATCTACTAAGTTGTTATATTTTTACTATATTTATTTAGTCAATTAATTTTAATTAATCATAATTCACTCCCTTTGGGAAGCTTTAGGCTAACACAACTGCACAACACCTAACAATGCGTAAAAGGAGAAGGTGAGAAAATGAATAAAATAGTTTTTTTAACAAAAAATTAATATTATACAATTAAAATGATGTAATTAATAACTTAAATATTAAATTTTTAAAATTATAAATTTATGTGGGAAATTTAAATCTTAGCTTAATTTATAATAATAATAATTAATCACTTTCCCAATTCAAAAATTCAATTTTGAAACCCTGCAGCTATTATAAAAGAAAAAAAGAAACGAAAACCCTACCAAAACTTGCTCCGGCCTCTTCGACCAGTCGCGTGGGAACCCTTGAAAACAATTTCTTCCATGGGGAAGACTCCGAAGAAGAATCTTTCGAGTTCTTCGCCGCCCGTTCGCCGTCCCGCTTCTCGATCGCTGGCGAATCCCGGCCGGGAATCGGAGATGACCGCCGCCGCCGCCTCGGACGACGAAGCTGATTGTCAGCGGCTTCTCGCCAAAGCCGCTGCTCGGTTTCCAAACTTCATCTCGGAGACGGCCTTGTCTGGAGTAATATCGGGTACGGAGACTTCGCACACGCAAGGAAACCTCGCTAGAGTTTGGCTGTCGGAGGATGCCATGAATGCCTCCTCCCTCAAGCCCGGGTCTCTCGTCTCGGTTAGCTTAATACTATCACCTTTACTTCTCCAAGTTGGGTTTTTGATTATCTTAGACACCTTGCTTGTATGTTTCTCGAAATTTTATATTATTTTTCAAAAAAATGTTCATTGTTCAATGTATCCCTGTTTATTAGTTTAGATTGAAATCGGGTGTGATAGGAATATTTTGAGATAGAATGATACGTGTCAAGTTTAAAAGAAAATTTATTGCTAACTGATGGGATCTGTGATATCAGTTTGTGAGGCCCAAAGGCAAAATATCCACAAAATTAATGTAACTTAGTTTTGGATGTTCAGATGGATAATGCCATAATGGTGGCTGTTGCATGGAGATTCACACCACGGCCATCTGGATCCTACACGTGGGACAATGATGTGAAGTGCGCATATGGCACACATGATCGAAGACTGCTTGCTGAATAGTCCCCTTCGAAGACGCCACGTTGAGCAAGCCATCTATGACTGTACTCGACATAAATGCTTCACAGGGACCTCACGCTCTACAAGAAGCCCTTACTTGGGCCCTGTGGTCTGTATTATCATGTCAACTCACTTGTTATTAAAGGCCACTACCTCTATTGCTCCTGGAGGCATGGGTGTTGTACCTTTGCAAGTCTTTATATGATAGATGGTGATAGCTTTTTCCGCTATAAAAACTTCCTAATTGAGGAGAAAAGGTTTTTTTTCTTTAGTTCATAGTTCATTTAGGCCTGTTTGGCGCGAGGACCAAAATCAGGACCAAAATGGTACTATTTTAAAAAACAACAATAACAATAATATTTTTATTGAAAATATTGAGTATGTGAAGTAAAAAATAATATTTTTTTATATTAAAATTTGTGTAGAATGATTAAAAAAATTTATTTATTATTGTTATTGTTGTTTTTTAAATTAGTACCATTTTGGTCCTCGCGTCAAACAGGGCCTTATTGTGCAACTAACTTCCTCACCTACCCTATTTGATGAGAGCTCTCTGAGGTGTTCTCACTAGTTGTACTGATTGTTTTGTTTTTAGTAGATACTTTTCAAGCCACGCATGATGTGGGCACCATAATTTAAAAATTTGTCTTTGACCTTTTTTTGATTACTGTTCAATCATCTTGCATGCTTTCCTGTGTCAATAAATTGGTGCCCTCACACAAGATGCAATGGTAAATCACGACGCGACTCATCGATGGAGGAAATGCTCAAGCCAGGTCCACCGACTCCGATCCAGCAGTTGACACCATTGCATCAACCTGAAAATTCCACTCGAGATGACCACTAGCTCCAGGCTTTGACGCACGCAATCACAACATTATCAGAAACCATGAACACTTACTATCCAACATATTGGCCCTCTTTCAACAGCAAAGGCTGAACTTATAGCCAATCCTCTCGGCTGCGAACGCACTCCCAACGCAGCAGCCACCCTTTGTACAACCTAAACTGGCCCTTGAAGGGGCCAGTACCTTCGCTAGGTGGGAAGTTGTCTTGAGGTGTATCTGCTGGCAGCCTCTGCTAACACCATTCTCTCCTAACATCATGGCTGCTCCAGTGCCGTGCGGTTACAAAACCCTTAAGGTAATGACTTTGATGGCCTGATCGGTCCTATGCAGCATATTAAGCAATTTGAAAATGCTTTAGCAACAAGTGGCCCTTCTTTAATGCCTACAAGTGTCGCCTTTTCTGCAACACATTGAAAGGTTTGGCATTTGATTGGCTAAATGAAATCCCCTAAGGCTTCACTCGAAACTTCAAGCATTGGCACGTGAATCAATGCTCATGACTTTCCTGGGAGGGGCATGCTGCATGGAAATTTGCACAACCATCTGGACCCTACTCGTGGGACGATGTTGTGGAGAGCACACATGGCACACATGATCGTAGACTGCTTACCAAACAATTCCCATTGAAAACGCCACGCCGAACAATCTGGCTATGACCGTACTTGACATAAATACTTTACAGGGAACTTACGTTCTACAAGCAGCCCTTATCGAGCCCTGTCGTTTGTATTGTCACGTCGACTCACTTCTTATTAAAGGCCGCCGCCCGGATCGTCCTAGGGGGTGTTGGTGTTGTACTTTTGCAAGTCCTGATGTGATAAATGGTGACATCTCCTCCTGCTATAAAAACTTTTTTACTGGGGAGAAAAGGATCTTTTTTTTTTCAGTTCATTTAATGAACAACGAACTTACCTACCTACCGTCTTCGATGAGAGCTCTTTGAGGTGTTCTCACCAACTATACTGATTATTTTTGTTTTTAATAGAAACTTTTCAAGCCATCCAGGAAGCGTGCACGTAAAAAGTCTTCTTTTACCTTTTTCTGGTTGCCATTCGATTGTCTCACCAGCTTTCCTGTGTCAACAGTCATGTTGAAGAATATAATTAGAAATGGTTCTATTAAGGAGGGTTTGGATGGGGCATCAATGCTGGGTAAGATGTGGGTTCCATGCTATGCTTCAGAGATTTCTTTTCCTGTCTGCTCACCGTTTCAGTTGAAAAAATTTCAAGGCCCAGCAGCCAGTGTTGATTCATCTACATGCTTGGATGCATCAGCTTTAAAGTTGGCTTTAACTGATGAAAAAATGAAAGTGGTTTTGGAAAATTATGCTTCTCGCTGGCTTTATGGAAGATACTTGCTTCATGGAAACCCTGTAGCTGTTCCAATATGTGGACAAATTTGGATTTTTTTTGTGGAAAGCACTGATGGGTCAACATGCCAAGAGTTTGCACGTGAAGTTAGAAGGAAAATGTTGTCTTGTGTGGCTCAAATGGCTTTCAATTCAGAAAAAGATTACTTTCTTCTCTTGGTGGAAGCAAAAACAAAAGTTTCTGTTTCAGGTCCCACAACTGTAGCTAAAGAAAACCCAAATGGAAATGCATTTTCTGCAGAATATGCTTTTGAGTCTACCCTTGATAAGGAACTTAGTGAGATACCACGACTAGGTGGTTTATCTAATGAATATGCTACTTTAAAGGAAATTATTCAAGATTCACTGGAAAATATGGGCCAATTACCAAGGAGGTTCCACTATACTATAACAATCTTTGTTTTTCATTTTTAAAGACCATTTGTATTATGTTATGAAATATCTTTAATATTCTTTACCTTCTCGATTCGTTTTGATTGGAAGGAATTGGTAATATTGTGCAATCAAATAATGTTACGATCTTATTATGAGTAAGAATAACTTGGGCACAAGTGAGAATATAGCCGAATGATTTTAGTCATGATTACGTGAACAGCACTTCAATATGTAAGTGTTAAATTGGTGACTAAGCCACTTTTTACTTGGGTGATTTCTTTGGCTAGTAGAATCTATATTCTTCTTTTGTGTATGTAACTTATCTATATTATATTTTGCATTGCATATTCTTTTGTTTTCCTGTGGGTTAGAAATACATGTAAAGCTATATATTTGATGTTATCTGTATTGGTATTTACTTTTTTTAGTTGTCTCTCAAAGTTGAAGCTTGCCCCTAAATAGTTTGGAGTTATTGTTTGGCTGTGGCCAAAATGGCCTCTATTCTAAAAAAAAAAATATAATTAAATGTTATTTTTTACCCTTCATACAGAAACTCTAATATATAATAAAAATTTACTTTATCATACACAATTCTTAATATGTGAATCAACTTTGTTTTATATTCAACACAACTTTTAACATAACTAACTAGCATTATTTCCCATTAGAAACATATTTCGGAAAAAATCACAAAATCTTTCCTCCATTAACTCTTTTTCTTCCAACTAAATATACCCAGTGTCTCAGGCTTTGTAGTTATGTGCCAAAGTTGAAATGTTTTAGTCAGGAAACAATATGAGTCGTACCTCATTTAATGCCAAGTAGGATCAACTAGCGGGAACCTAATGATCAACATTCTCCAAAATTCATAGTTGTACTTATTAAGAGATCTTTATTTGCTTCCATTTCTTCTTGGAATGGCATGCTCCATCAACATTTCCTATCTTCCTTCCATCAGTTCTCTGAAGCTTGAGCTAGCTTGCGGGTAAAGAATGAAAACAAGAACTTTTGGTCAGAGATATTCTGCAAAAATGGCTTTGCAACTCTGGTTACACTACGTTTTATTGAAAGAATATATTTGCAATAAAGACTAAACATGATATTTTACTAATTGTGAAGAACACCCATTTTCCTCTTCATTCAGATGCCCCTTTTGAGCAGGATTTACAGATTTCCTTGCTTCATTAATATGTATGTCATGTGTAATCCATTATTCATTTGCATTCTAGTGTGTTAATTTTGCTAGCTTGTGTTTCATCCTGAATTTAGGTGCAAAGGGGTAGTTCTCCATGGACCACTTGGGGCGGGGAAAACAACTTTGGTTTGTTCCTGTGCTCGTGATACCGGTGTTCACCTTCTTTTGATCGGGCCAGAAATTTTCAGTCAATGCTATGGAGAAAGTGAGCAAGCACTATGTGATATTTTTGATTCAGCTAGGAAAGCTGCTCCCTCAGTGGTACTATTTCTATGATAAATTAAACATTTCCAATTTCCTTTGTCCTATATCTATTATCTTTGTGCTTCAACAATAATATATTGATAGCTCATTTTTTGAATTGTTACAACTCTGTTAAAACTGGTGGATGACATTAGAGAATCTGATGGAATTCTTGTAATTGCTGCTACAAATCATCCTGATAACATTGACCCAGCTTTGTGTCGACGTGGTAGATTGGATCGAGTGATTAAATTAGGTAGCAATATATGATTCCGATTTTGTGGGTATACCTTGATTTCTTTATGGAAAGTTGTATTTAGGTTCTAAAGTAGATGCATTAGTGAAAATTAAGGTTGCGTTTGGCACAGCTACTGATGAGAAAAAGGACTTTTTAATACAACTAAAAGCTAAAATCTATGTTTGGTAAAAATGAAAGAAATATTAACTTTTAAAAGGCTAAAATGCAATTGCAGCAGAAAGCTAGAAAAAAAAAGCTTTTTGGGTTAGGAGGAAGATGCTTTAAATAACTTAAAATAAGTTTACCCCCACATATTTTCATAATGTCCCATAATATCTATAATAATTATAATTATAATTATGATTATTTAAAAACTTATGGTTATAATTATAATTATAATTATTGTATATAGCTATTAGTTATTGTACATATATCTATAAAATTATCAACAATTCATATGAATATTATATTTAATAATAATATTTATATAATTAAAAATATACATATAAAATTTCTTATATACAAAATAATATGTTTATAATAAAATATACAACAATTTATATATGTATATATCATTATTTATCAAAAATAAATGTAATAAAAAGTGAGCCTTATTATATGTCCAATTTGGGTAAAAAATATAAATTTGCTACACAATACAACAATTTTTCTCAAACAGCTCCACCTTTGACAACTTATAACAATCAAACATATAAATTAATTTTATTCTACAGTATGTTTTCATGTAGTTATATAGTATAACACTTTTTATAAAACACAACAATGACATACAGAGCAAAACTTCTCTTTTCTTGCACTTTTTAAAAATTAATAGTGTGCATGCATGACAACCTAGTGAAGGATTGAATTGTCCAAGGAAAATATTTTTATTTGTTGCACCATTGTGTGCCAACACACTTGGAGAAGAGTCTCTCTTTGCTTGTATGGTCGCATGTATTTTTTGTGCATGCTATTACACTTGTGCACTATTCAGTTTAAAATCTTGAGTGATATGTGTAATTAAAAAGAGTTTTGCACTAGATAAGCTCTGCTGTAATCCAGTCTTCAGAACTGCTAACTATTTTCTTATTTTAAGATCCATTAGATCCCCCCATTGTGCATTGAAATAAAAAAGAGGAGCACACAGACTCCCACGAACAAAAGAAAATAGCCTAGGATATTTTTGCTATAATTTTTTTTTTATGGAAGATGCTTACTTTAAGTAGGATTTGACCTTGCAATATATTTCTTGTACTTAATAAAACATTTAAGGGTTCTGTGCCTAACCTGATCCCATTTGAATGATGTTATATTGTAGAAGATTTTGCATGACAAAAAAACAAATTTATTTTGGCATAGATTTACTTTTTATTTTGGTCAACTTTCAGGAGTGCCAACTCCATTGCAGCGGTTAGATATACTGCATACTCTTCTTGATAAAATGGATCATTCACTGAGCAATAAGGAGCTCGAGTCTTTGGCTTTTTGTACTCATGGATTTGTGGGTGCTGATTTAGCTGGCCTTTGCACTGAGGCTGCAATGAATGCTGTTCGTCGCTATAGTAAATACGAAACTCAAGGGAAGCATTTAGACTCTTCGAGTACTGGTGTATTTGATGAGGATAATCGAGATGCTAATGCTTGTAAAGTTGGGGAAAGACCACCCCATAGTGAACTGAAATCTCTGTCATCCTTATTTTCAGAATTGACTGTTTTGTCACGACCACTTGGTCCTGATAAGTTCAAAACGATTCATGAATGTGATTTAAGATGTTCCTATTCGTCTGATATAGCTGAGAAGTTTTCATTAAAAATAATAGCAGATGACTTTGAAAATGCAAATATGAACAAAAAGCCCTGTGTTATGCGTGAGGTAATTATTTCACACACCTACCTCAAATTAAAACAGGATTTTACATAAGATTTTTGTTGTTTCATTACCAGTCCACACTTTTTATTCAAATTGAGATGCATTCTTGTGGTAGTTAGTAACTGTTACTGTTCTATTGCTCTTTTCTGCATATCTAAATTTTTTTTTGAATTATTAACTTCCTTACCTTGATCAATTCTTGTTCCTCATACTTTCATGAGTTAAGCTGAGGTCTCAAAGCTCCATGTTCGTTATTGAATTGAATCCTCCAAGATTTCCATAGTTCAGAATCTTTCTTGATTTTTCAGTGAACTGAATCCTGTTTGGGTTTTCCATAGTTCAGACTCCTTTCGTGATTTTTCAGTTTCTTGCACCAAATTAATTTGCTTTTGCTCCTAGTTTTGAACACCTGAATCTTGGATGACTCCTCTGATAATGCATCCCTCAGATGATTTCTTGATATACTAAATTGCATATTCTTTCTCTCTTCCAACATCTCATTTGCAGGTAAAATTAGAAATTCCAAAAGTTAGGTGGGAAGATGTCGGTGGTCAAAGAGAGATAAAAAGGCAGTTGATTGAGGCAGTTCAGTGGCTACAAGTACGTCCAGATCCTTTCAAACGCATGGGGATTCCTCAACCAATGGGCATATTAATGATTGGTCCTCCTGGATGTAGTAAAACTTTGATGGCACGAGCAGTAGCTTTTGAATCAAGACTAAATTTTCTTTCTGTGAAAGGGCCTGAGCTTTACAGCAAGTGGGTGGGTGATTCTGAGAAAGCTGTGAGATCAATTTTTGAAAAAGCAAGGGCTAACTCTCCGACTATTATATTCTTTGATGAAATAGATGGCCTTGCAGTTACTCGTGGACAAGAAAATGATGGCACCTCTGTTACTGATAGGGTTGTGACCCAGTTGTTATTGGAAATGGATGGTAAGTTAGTGCTTATTATACACTATTTTGTCAAAATGGTCATAGCTATAGGGATTCATATTGTGTTTGTGTAGTCACTGATGGAAATGTGACCTTTTTCATTTGAATTCAAAGAACATCATTTGTAAGTTTATCTTTTGTGGCTTTTGGGCATGTTGAACACTACAAAAGCTCTTAGCTTAAGATAGTGGAGCGGAAGTGTCTTAAGTCTAACAAGATGCATGATATCTATCAAAGAATGCACAATGATTTCAGACTAAGTGCCTCATTCGGATTGAAATGTCAAATATCTTGCATTCTTCCATCTTCTATACACCAAGAAATAGAAGGTGAACTTTGGCAATCCAGTTTGGTTGCCAATCTTGATCTTAAAGGAAGGTACAAGTTTGAATCTAAAACCAACTTGTCAATTAGGGTTGTCAAAGTAACTTCAAAGTTCGCTTGAATTTGGGCTTGAGTTGAGATATACTTTAATTAGTTTGAGTATGATTCTAGGTCGGTTTCTCCATGTGGACCTACATTTCACTTGGCTTCTTTGCTAGCTTGAGAAGATTTCAAATGATATGAAGGTTCTCACAATCAATTCTTAATCAGCTTGTGAACCCAAGATGATTTTGTTGGGGATATTTAACCCTGTTTTGTTTTTTAAACTTTAAAACTCATGAGATGGTGTGAAAATAATGACATTTTTAGAGCTATTGCTACTTTTTCTTTTTTCCCATCCCGCTTATTAAATTACTAGCCTAACCCTAACTGTTAGCCTCCCTACTTTAATGAAGGGTAGAGATTAAAAAAGAAATTTAGAGTTCAATTTGGTTATTGTCTTTAATATTTATTTTTTTTATTATTAAGAGTTTAAAGGATCATGTAGTGGAAGTCAAAAGGAATAGAGATAGAATATATTTATCGGAAGAGATCTAAACTGACATATTGGAAGCATTGCTGAAGAATTTAGTAGCATTTACGATGGGTATGATTTTGGAAAAACTAATAGGGAGAGTAAAACTATTTTGGAATTTTTCTTAACTTATGATTTTTTTAATTGCTAATATTTTATTCAAAAAAAGAGATGAACATATTGCTATTATAAGAATGGAGGAATGCATCGAATGTATTATATAATAAAAAAATTCACTTAAACTTAAAGGTAAAGTGATGTTGTATGGTGCTGAATATTAGCTTATAAAGTAAAAATATATAAACAAGGTAAGTGTCGCAGAAATGATGTTAAGGTGGATGAGTTTATATACAATAAAATAAGATGAAAAATGAATATATCCGCGAAATAGTTAGAGTAGCTTCAATTGAAGATAAACTCAAAAAGAGTTAGCTTAATGGTTTGGACATATAAATCGCAGGTCAGTAGAAGCTTTAGTAAGAAAAATTGAGTTGTTGGATCTTGCCCATATAAAAAGAGGAGAGAGATAAAAAAAAATATAATAAAAAATTATAAGAAATGATCCTACATACTTAAAGTTAATAAGGTTGAAGTAGTCTCAATCATGAGGATTCATATAATTGACCTTATCTAGTAGGATAAAAGTTTAGTTTTTGTTGTTATTATCATCGTGAAATACTTGATCATATTTAGTTGTGTTAATGAAGATTTTGTGGTCTCTTTCTTGTTCCAATTAATAGTCTGAGACAGAGTATCTAATATAAGGAGTCATTTTGCATTTTTGTTTTTATTTTTTTTGTAATTTTAATTTGCAATGGTTCATACTAATGGTTGGGTAGGATAATTGCAGGTCTTGATGAAAGAGTTGGTATTATTGTCATTGCAGCTACTAATCGTCCTGACAAAATTGATCCTGCCTTATTGAGACCAGGTTCTACTAAAACTTGATCTTGTTCACCTTAAGGGAATCTCTTTCCTTTTTCTTGTTTTGAATGTCGTTATTTTAATCTTTCTAACAAAAGTTGAACCTAAAATTATGCATTTAAGGGGTGTTTAGTTCAACATAATTCATATGTCACTATTATCTAAATACCATGAAACTAAAAATTTTTCTCTAAATAATATGACATAATATAACAGCTTATAAGTTTTGGTCCATGCAGGACGCTTTGATAGGATTTTGGATGTTCAACCACCAGATGAGATGGATAGGGAAGACATATTTCGAATTCATACGCGTAATATGGCGTGCAGTGCTGATGTGAGCTTCAAGGAACTTGCTTCCCTAACTGCGGGATATACTGGTGCAGATATAAAGCTTGTTTGCGATCTGTCAATTATTGCAGCACTGGAAGTATGTTTATAATTTTTATTAATAGGATAAGCTTTGCAATCATTTTAGTTTTATGAGTTCTAAAAGGGAGGTGGCTAATTTTGCTATCAATTTCAAAATTTTTTATTGGAAAGAAATACTTTGGATCCAAGATTTGAGACTATCTACACTATAGTTTATAAGTGTTTCAGATGAGATGTCAGTTGAGGTTTTCAGAGTCAAATGGGGAAATGACAATAATTTGGCTCACTAATTTATTCAATGGAATGTTAAAAACTATGATAATGCTAAAAGAATGGAGAAAATGCATTTTGTTTAGTACCATTGTTCAAAAATAATGATGATATCCAATATTTTAGTAATTTCAAGGGAACATAATTGTGTTAGGAGAGTCATAGAATAAAGTCTAGGGAAGATCACAAGATATCAGAAAAATAATTTGGTTCTATACTTAGAAGATCAATAATGGTGTTTGCGTATTTATTGAGACAACTAATGGATAAATATAAAGAGTAGAGAAAATATTTTCATTTATTTTTTACTAATTGAAAAACATGAGTGATTTCCCCTGACAAGTAATTTGGTGGACTTTGAGAGCAAAAGTTGTTTTCGAAGAATATATTAGGGCTATCGAGTATATGTTTGATGAAAAATTTTTTTGAGTAACAGTAGAATTAATACTAACTTCTTATTTGTTTATATTAATCGTATACATGCTTTAGATATTCAAAAATAAATATATGTGTATGTTTCTTTGATAATGATATAGTTCTTATAGATGATACTTAGCAAGAAGTTCATGGTAGATTAGAGATAAGGGGTCTTAGATGTGGTTGTTTTAGGCATCTTGGCTCCATTATTCAAAGAAGTGGTGATATAATTAAGGATATATCAAATAAAGTAGAAATTAAACTAAATCACATACATAGAAAAGTGCAGGCCTGTTTGGACCCTACTTCATTTTGATTATACCAAAGATCACAATGGTTCATTCATTACAGAAAAATAAAAAATAGTATTAAATTAATTTTTATCACATCTTATGTAACTTTTAATATAAAAATAGAAAGATTAGGTCTAAAATAATTTTGTTAGAGATTGTTAAAAAATGTTTAAATTAGTTGGGGTGAGTTTATTGTTTGTGTTGATCATCTTTTTGTTTTTCAATTCGTTGATTTGATATCAACATTTTGATCGAGCAATAAAACAAAAGGTTCATGTAGCTGACCCTACCTAGTGGGATAAAGGCTCGGTGGTTGTTGCGATTGTTGTTGTAATTTGTGAATTTTTTCATCAATTTTGAACTTGTGACCACTGCAACAATAGCCTTTTTATATCACAAAATTATTTTATTGTGAAAATTATGTCTTTAGTTTTTGTTGGCTCGTTGCATAGGTCCTATTTGTGGCTACACAAAAAAGCCTTTGTAGCCATAATCTTTTACATCCAACATAATTTTTAAAATAAAGATCACCTATATGCCACTCAAATTTTTGATTATTATCTACTTCACTTTCTTCATAAAATTTAAATTATATAATTCCATGCATTTGAAAAATGGTGTGATATGTAAAGTTTTTGGTGACATGTTTGTGAATACCTGTTTAAAATAATAACATATTAATTTATTTCACATCTTACACAAACTCCATAAAGAATTAATTTGTCTCACATTTTACACATATTCTAACATAACCATGACCTTTTTTGATATCTAATACAAATTCGAACATAATAGATTAGTTATATTTTATATCTAACACATCATGATAAAATTTGCCACTATTTAGTCTTGTCACCAAGCAAACCTTGAGCTAATCATGTGTGCCATCTCTCTATTGTTCATCCTAATTAGCTAACTATATAAGTTATCTCTTGCGCAGGCAAGTCTGGAAATATCTGAAATCTCTATGAAACATTTTAGAATTGCAGTAGGGAGGGTCAGTCCTTCAGAAGATGTTGTTACATTTTACGAGCCAGAGCAGTTTAGGAGGTTTGTTCCTGGTGGATCTGCTAGGGTGGAACTGCCAGAGGCAATTTAGATTAGTAAGCTTACTTTCTTATTTCATGATAACAAATTTATTATTTGGTTAATTATTGCTGAGGAAAGTTTTAATTGATAAATTTGTAAAAAAAGAATGGACTCTGACTTTCAGTAGTTAATAAGCTTGAACAGTTCTTTTCAGATGCAAATTTTATTGAGGTTTTGTTTTGTAAGTTCTACTTCAATTTATACAACTTTTTGGATGATTTGGAATATCTGCTTTTTTTTTTCCCATAGTAGGTTTTCTTAAAATAGGAAGAATCATGGCGGCAATCCTTTCAGTCTTCTATTCAAAGTACAGTTGGTTTACATCCCAATCTAGTCTTGTATTGGAATATAAATGTTTGTTGGCTTTTAGTTGTGACCACTTTAAGTGCTTATGTGCAAATATTCAAGTTAAAATTCCCAAAAAATTGCATGCAGTATCCTCATTCTTTATTTTCTGCTCGTTGTCTGGTTCACGAACAATCTTGTACATCCAATTCTCTACTAACGAATTCTGAATCAGCAGTTTTTAATGCTTTTGCAGTTCTTATTCCCCTTCAATTCAATGGTGGCCATATCTACTAACAGACAGTAGGTACCCAACCATCTCAATACTGCCATTGATCAAGCACCCTCTGTAGGTGCTTCTTCAGTTCCAACTAGTGAACCGTCATCCATTTCATTACTTGCTGTGGTTTTCTCAGTCCCTTTTTTTCTTTCCTATATAGGGATGAGCACCTGGAGCGCAAGGAGGCCACTATTGAAAAGGTGACCCAGGTGACCAATATCTTTTTGAAAGGGATGCTAGCATTGCACCTGCAGAAGCAACAGCAGGCACTTCCTAGCTCCCCAATGATGGTCTAATCAACAGCTGAGGCTGTGCTACTTGCGCTCCAGTCATGAATACACCATTAGCTGCTCCAGTGTGACCTCTGTCGGTAGCTTAGTCATCTCTACGAGCAGCACTTAAAATTGCATGAAGCATCTCCACTAACTGTTACGTCTCTGCTGGATACGCCAGTTCCATTGCACTAGATCTTCACTTGTCTCACTGCATTGTATTTCTTCCAAAATCTCATAAACTCCACATAATGCCCAAAAGATTCCTCTTTTAGGGGGCGTTTGGTTCAGTGTTATTTCAATGTCAATGTTATTTAGATGTCATGTTATCTAAATGTCATTGTTATTCATCAATGGACATTTGTTTGGTTCAATGTTATGATATTAGAAAATATAAATGCTATCCAAATAATTTTTGTTTAGTTGGAAGTTATTGACATTATAGTGACAAATTGATGGTGTTATCTTGAGATGTCGCCCGATTTGGGGTGACATCTAGATGTCAGCATGTAATGGCATTTTTGTAATTAATTATAATATTATTTAAAGATGTCATTAAACCAAACAATTACTTTTTAAAGATAACATAACATAACATTGAGATAACACTGAACTAAACGCCCCCTTAGCTCAATCATTGCATTTTATAGACCAAATAAGGTTGAAGTGATTGAGGTAACCCTCTCCAACGTTATCACCTTATCTGGGAAGGTGTTGAGATTAATGTTTAGAGGGATGAAAACATTGGCAGCAATTATTAGCAGTAAGAGTATGGATGAATCTTGTCATTCCTTGATCCTAGCACAGGTAAAGTATTGTGGCTTCAATACTCACTTTGATGTCTTTATTGTTGATTCTGGCCATCAGTAGGATCTCATCTTCCAAAGAGTGGCAAGGAGATCGCAAGCTGCAGTGTCTACTTATGATGCTTCTAACCTCTCCATAAAGAGTGCATTCTGTGGTAATATTGCTGCTTAGGCCTCTAATGTGTTGCCAGATTTTAGTTGGAATTTGATTTTTTTTACAATCTCCAAAAATGCACTTGCACTTTAGGCAAGGTTTTAACTTTCCAAACACATGCTTCTGAGGTCCTTGCGTCTCCCTCTAAGATATCTCCATCATTTTTTTTTTTTTTTAATGATATCTCCATCATTGTTCCTCCTGCATTTCAATTTTTCTCCTTATTCAACTTTGTTGTTTTTACTGTGGCAGGGTTGAAGATGATAGACGACTCATCTATGTTGATCTTTTGACCAGAGTGAGAGCAGTAAGTGTCAGTTTGTTTCATAATTCTAGCAGCTAAATTAAATAGAGGAATGCATCTGGTGTAGTGCATGATAACAAAAAATTCTCACTCGAGGCTTAAAATAAATTTTATAGGATAGCAATAAAATAAGATATTATATGGTGTTAATTAATGATTGAAAATATACTATTAAAATAAGTGTTATTGAAATGAAAATATTAAGATAGATAAATGAGTTGTACGAAAGGATAATAAAAAATAGGTATATTCATAAGAAATTAGAGTGGTCTCAATTAAAGATAAGCTCAAAAAGAATTGACTTAAATGGTATGAACATGTATATAATAAGTCGATAGAGGATCTAATAAGGAGAGTTTGGTTGTTAGATCATGTTAAAAAAAAAAGTAGAAGAGAAATAACTAAAAAAAAATATAGTAAAAAATTGTAAGAAATGATCATACATACTTAGAGCTAAATAAGAATATCTTATTTAGTGGCCTTGGCAAATTAGAGTAAATCACATGTGAATATTAGATGGGAGTGTACTGCCCCCTGTTTGAAAGAGTGATATCTGAAAGGGTTTGTCTTTACATTTCCCTTCAACCCCATGAACCAACAGAGAACAATTCTAAGATGAGTAAACAAATATGGGAATAAAGGGCAATTCTCGATTTATTTTCGTGTTTCTCTTACTACTCATTATTCGGATTAGAAGCCTGTCAGGAGCTGTACTTTACCTCAGTGATTTTTTTCTCTTAGAATATCTGCGATCACTCCCCGCCCTCTTCGGCCATGGGCATCACAGGCTCACCATCTTCTGTCTGGTTCGCCCTCGAATCACATCGTACTGCGGGAGGTCAGCTCTGATACCATTTTGTAATATCTCGTGATCCCATTATAGAGATATTGTCCACTTTGGCTTTAAAAAAATTACATAACTTAAGTACTTCGCAGGAGATCACCCATACTTCAGCCCAAGCACGCTTAACTACAGAGTTTTTCTTCATTAGCCTGACAGTTTTACCTCAAAAGATGCCTCTACTATTTGAGATCATGTTATCTATTTATACAGCTCAAAATCTCTTTCCCTTTTCAATGTGAGACGATTCATTCTTATGCCCCTCTCATCACTCATAATACGGCCTAGAAGCCTGCCTGGAGCCGCACTTTGCCTCAGTGATTCCTTCCTCTTAGGATATTATCGGGTGATCACTCTCCGCTCGGTTCGTCCTCAAATCATAGTACTGTGGGAGGTCAGCTCTGATATCATACTGTAACATTCCGTGATCCTATTATAGTGGTATTGTCCGATTTGGCATTAGAAAAACTGCATAATTTGAATACTTTTTAGGAGGTCATCTATCCCAGTGCTACTCAAACCCAAGTACGCTTAACTATAGAGTTTCTCTATTTTATCTAAACAATTTTTGTTTCTCTATTTTTTTCTTTTTATAAATTGTACAAAACTCAAAAATTTTAAAATTTTTATAGTAAATTACTTAGAAAAAACTACACCTATAGAAAAATGTTTAGGTGCTGTTATTGAGTATTATTTTCTAGAATTTATTTTGAAGTTTTTATTTACTCGATTTTATATAATATTTTATTGAGTTTTATCTCTCTTTCTCTTTTCTTGATCCTTACATTTCACAGAATATTGAGAAAAATAATACTAAAATTTTCTCCAGAAAGTTGACTTTTTTTCAAGTAGAGTTTTTGTAAAATTTTAAATTGAGATATTTATTGTACGACTCATAAGAGTAATTCAAATTCTTATTCCTCTTTTTTTTCTCGCTGAGCAGAGAAGGATTTTTTTTACTTGTTCCTAAGTAAAATGAGGGTGCGGTTCTTTCGCTCAGTGAAAAGGATTGAGAGATTGATTTGTACCTTTTGACCAAAAGGGCATACGTTTTTTCTTTGTAGTAGGCTTGAGTTTGGCTATAATAAGTTAGAATAATAAAACCCTGAAGGGTGAATATGTTATTATACCTAGCATGATAACATTCTTAATGTGATAAATATGACGTACAACACAAGGTGAATATGCATGAAATTAAATTAGAAATAAAGGTAAATAATAAATTAGTTGCATAATATAGTGTGAACAATAAATAATTGCAATTCAAATATGATATTTATGATATGAAATAATGTGAGCAATAGATAGTTATAATTTAATCTGTTTTGCATTGATCAAAACTTTGCTATTATTTATATCTAAATATGAAAAATTCACATAAATTTATAGTTTCTTTTGAGAGAATTTGGTTTCGAATCAGTGATTAAATTGATGTGCGTTTTAATATATTTAATAATATATTAGTTACATCATATTTTTATTTAGTAATTTAATTAAATTATATTAATATTAATTTGATTTTATAATTTTTTAATGTATTATTATCGAATATAATATTTAAATTAATTTAAAAGTAAAATTATTTATAAACATTAGATGATATTATGATAATTAATATTTTAAAAATTTAACTAATTTTTAGTTCATTTGTTATATAAAATGGTTATAAAAGTTATGATTTCATGTAATTTTATTTAAATATAATTTATATTTGTGAAACCTACTATAATTGTTTAGGAGTATTTGATATCTTAGGCCACGTTTGTTTAGGAGTTTAAAATTAACCTGGTTTAATTTTAACCAGGCATATCACATCACACATAAAATTTAATATTAAAAATTAAATTTATTTTACATTCTACACATATTACTAAAATAATAACTAATTTATATCACATTCTTCACATATTCCAACATAATACTTTATATCACATCCTTCAAATATTCTAATATAATAACTAATTTTATTTCACATCATTCACAATTTTCAATAAAAAAATATCTCCATTCAAATTTAATTTTAACCTTCTTAAATTTAATCTCACAAACAAATACACCTTAGAGATCAAATCGACTTGATATTGTTTTAATAAATTAACTACATCATCTTTTAATTTTGATATTCATTCTATCGTGTAATATATATAACATAATTTTTAAAAAAATATTCTTTATAAGATATAAAATATGCATTATTACCTTAAATATATTATATTTAGGTAAATTATAATATTTAAAAATAACACTTTACGAATTTTAAGTAAAATTCGTGTTGTGTCATCCCATCTCGACCAAGCTAGGTTTGACTTTGAGCTAAAGTCGAGCAAGTTACATATCCAAATAGAAATGGATCATTTTTTGACGGTATTTACAAAGAGAATATCTTAATTATAAAAAATTATATATTTTATTATCATAAATAAAATATTATATATTTCATATTAAAATCTTACAAAATTAGAATCTTACACCATATTTGAATGAAATTATATTATATTTTAAATATTGAGCTCTAAAATTATAACTTATAATTCAAAATATTAAATTCTATATCATAAATTACTTAACACTATAAATTAAATTCTAAATCTTAAACTTTAGATAGAAATATATTTTTATTAAAAGATGTAAAATAAAGTTAGTTATTATGTTGGGATATGTGAGGAATGTATATTAGTTAATTATTATTTTAAAAATATGTGTAGGATGTGAAATAAAGTTAATTTTTAATATTAAATTTTATGTGTGATATGATATGCCAAATTAAAATTAAATCAAGTTAATTTTTAAGTTCAAAATAAATGAAACTTAAGTATTAATACTATATTTTATATATTATTTACTTTATAGATTAACTATATATATAAATATATTTTAAATTTAATTTAGTGCTGTGAAAATTTTTATTATGAATTTATAAATTATGTACAATAGATAGTAATTTAATTTATAATTATTTTTAAAAATATTAAATAAAATATTTAATTTTATAAAATTTTGGTATAATATATATAATATTTTTTTTAAATGGCGAGATATATAATTTTTTGTAATTAAATTGTCTTTTATATAATTTGTTTTTTTGTGGGAAGAAGTGAAATCATTTATCATTATAAACAGGTTAACCTGATTTCATTTTGAGTCGTGCCCTCGAATTTCGGGTCGTGTCGGGTTCCGTTTTGAGCCGCTGTCATTCGCCGTTGCGACTTTTGCCTCTGGCCCTGCTTCCGGCGGCCCCGGCAAACCCTAAGCTTCCGGCGTTGCTTCGGCGGGACCTTTTTGTCTTCTTCCGAGGTACTGTTCTCGCTCTCATATCGTTAAGATTCCATCCCCCTCCACAGTCCCACCAGTCTCTTTCCTTCCCTCGAATGTGAGAGATCGCGAGGAAGAGAGTTTAGTTCTCGGTCCATGTTTCCTTGGAGATAAGGGCGCTTGCATTTTGTGATACACAAGGCTGAACTCGTGACACATGGAGCTGAAAGCTAAAATGTAGGGAACGAGAGTTGTAGGCTGAACTCTCGTTTTTTGAGGTTTGCATGCCTTGGCATCGTAATAGTCTTTGCGACCTTTAAGCAGTGAGAATCAGTGCTCTTGCTTACTTTATTATTTGAAATCCTTGTAAATATACATCAAGTGGTGAGAAAGATCTAAGTTCGAGTCGAGTTGTTGCGAGTTCAAGCTGGCTTGACTCGACTAGCATTCGGTTTTGAGCTAGCTCGAATCCCCCAGTGAATTGAGAATTAAGTTAAAAAAAATTTAAGTAGCTTTTAATGGTTTTTAAATATAAAAATAGTACCCATTGATTGCCCAATACATACTCTAATTATTTTGTCTTACACTCTTTTTATAAAAATAATAAACAACAATAGTGTATAAATAAATTATATTATTTTTAAATAAAAATAATATTCAAACCAAGTTCAATCTGAATTGATCTGATTTTATCAAAACTCAGTTCAATAAAATTACGAGCTATAAATATGGCTCATGGCTCGACTTGAGCTCGATTCAAGCTAAATATTGATTTGAACATGAAGTGATTATCAATTATCAGGCTACTCTTACTCCTATGTACATCCTGTAAATTTTAGGGCTTCATTTGATAGGTTGAAGCAGAGTAGTTTTGAAGAATGTGAATCTAGGCTAGGAATTAGTTGACTGAACGTGTTAAAAGATGATAAGCATGTGTTCTTAAATATTTGCATGAACATAAATATGTCTCCTTAATGTGCTAGATACATAAATAGTTTCTTTAAAAATGCGTACCATTTATCTATCAATGTGCACACATTAAGAACAAACAAAGATATTTTTTTTCTCAATTAGGAATCCCAGGCATATTAAGAAATGTTTCTATTACCAAATCATGATTGGAGTAATAGCCCAATTTAAGGGATTCATTGGTCACGAAAAGGACATCCTATCATTACGAGGTTTGAGGTTTGCAGTTGGAGCAAAATGATATGTATAGACTTCCATTAAAAAAAAATGATATGTATAGACAAAAAAAATGCTACTTGCATTTAGATGGAATGAATGGTAAAGGAGGATCAATAAAACCACCCTAAATTGTCAGGATCAGTCTGATGTGATGGTGAGTAAAAAAACTACTTATATGAATTAGTTGGGTGAGGTAACTCATCTCAAAATTCCATCTATTATTTTAAGTGAGATAATTAGAAGACTGATATCAACATAAACACTAATTTGTTTTTGTGTTTTTACTATTTTTCAGATAATCTTCTCTTTGTTGAATGAGTTGAAACTTAAAACACATAATGTTTATGTTATAAAGCACGAGTGCGATACAACGATATAGATATAATATGATACGGATATTGCGATGCAATAAACTTTAAAAACAATAAGATACGAATACGTCAGGATACAACTATTATATATGTATGTATAATATATTATATTCTCATATTTAAAGTGTAGCTTTATAGTAGATCAGAATAACTTATACATCTTGTTACTATAAATTTCAAAAATATCTTTTAAATTTTCTTTAAATTAATTATATATTTTTTAAATATTTTTGAAATCACTAAAAGTAATGTTATGGACAATTCAACTTGAAAAAATAGAAACATGCTTCAATAATTATTGAATTATAAAAAATTTAAATTTAAAATAATATCATAAAATTTATTTAATTGTTTCTCAATTTATCATAGGTTTTCTAAATGAGATGAAGATTTAAATATATATTAGTAGATTAGTTTCAGTTCTATTTAAATTTGACCAAAATCAATTAGTTTAATGCAAATGAGATACAATTAATAATAATACAGATATTATAATATAAACTCAAATATACTGACTTGATCAAGGTAGATATATACCCTCCTCTCTTTGAGTCTCTAAGTAAATAAATATATAAAAAGGCAAAGTTCTATCTTTTTCATAATATAAGTTTGACTAAGGTAAAAAAATATGATCGACATTTAACAAAAACAATGATAGTATCAGTTAAGGTAGAAAAAGGAGAAACATTAATAATGTCTGTAAAACTGCAAAAAAAGGTTAGCTAATATATGATGCAACAATTTGTGGATATCAAAGTTTTCAACGATCTCAAATGCGTAGTCCCGTGTATTTTTCTCTTAATTGTAATGTTTGAGTTTATGCATGAGTTGTATCTTATGTACAAGATATTTTTTATTTTTTATCATGTGGGCCTGATAGACCATTCCAATATGTTTCTCTAATTAGATGTTTCAGAAAGTATCAGACAAGTATCAGTTTTTTATAAAATAAAAATAAAAATTGATACACCACGTGGCATATCGGATACATATCAGTAGAGTATCGAAAAGTATTGATATCTGATACGGCTACAATACAGATACGTTAGATTTCACGAAGTATCGGTGCTTCATAGTATTTATGTTGGTCATATTTCTTGTATTATTTTTAGTTCTTTTCTACTTCTTTTCTACTCTGCCCATGTACAAAGAGGAAGAGGGAGACCAAAGAAGACATGGCAAGAAACTATAAGGAGTGATCTTAATTACTTAAACTTAGATAAGAATTTGGTAACTGATAGAGCGCAATGGAAACAAAGGATTCATGTAGCCGACCCCACCTAGTGGGATTAAGGCTTGGTTGTTGTTGTTGTTGTTGTTCTACTTCATGTCCTCCAAAACTTTCTATGGTTTAGGAAATTTTAGATGGTGAATTACAGTCACCTTTGAATTTTTTGCTATATATTTAACTCCAAATTCTTCAGTATTACATACAATCCTCTATAAAACATCTTCTAGTTTACCTTTTTTTAACATCTCTAATTAGAAGAGCTAACTCAGGTTGGCTCTCCTTTCTATATGATTTAGGAAAACCATGTGTACAGAATTGAAATCTCGTTTACACAATCATTTTTTAATAACAAGAAGACAATGCTTGTGCTATCATGTGTATCTAACATAATCAGGTGCTTGTTTGTAATATGGAAGAATTGTTTTGTAGAGTTGAACATGTGATTTTTTTAAGATAATTCAAATCCTTTAAAATGCCAAATTTTAAATTCCAGACACCTATCTACTCAATGAGTTGTTTTGTTGCATGTAAAAGAATTGATAGGACTATATTTTATAATTTGATGTTGGGATTTAAATGTGTATTTTGATGTTATTTCAGGAATGTGTATGAAATTCCTGCTTAAAAGAATTGTCTGCAATGATGATGTCAAGCTGTTAATTTCCGATTTCTTGAATTAGGTTAAATATAGCTGTAAACCAACCTTTTTCCCTGCAAATGAAAAGTTTTCACTTCATTTCAAATCGTTCACATACTGCAAGCCAAAAATTTTCCCAACATGGAAACTTATGAGCACGAATTTGTTGAGTTGAACCATGACTTAATCCTGAACGTACTTCAATCTAGTCTTAGCTTCCTCTGGCTTTTGAGTTTAAATTGGAAGGTTGGACTCTTAACCTCCCTCTCATAGCATCATCATCGTTTATTAGCTTTTAGATGATGCCCATCAAACTTCGCCTTTCCATGACGGCTCAACTACTCCTAAGAAGCAGAATAGGAATGACCTTGTCCTTTGCACTCCCTAACATGAGGTAAATGTCGCTTTTTTGAGTGTACAGTTGTTTTTACTACTTTAAGGATAATATAAACCGATTTCATTAAATATTTCATTTCTTTCTCTTCAAATAGAATTCCTTTGTTCTCATTGTGGCAAACTCACCGCCGACCATTGGTGGTGGCAGCAAAAGGTGGTGCATGGAACATGGCAGCAGATGCATCAACAGAGAAAGCTGAAGCTCAGCTGACTTCAACAGTTTATGCTCCAGTGACTTTATCAACTTCTACAAAGAAGCAAATGAAGTACGTGTTGGTGACTGGTGGAGTGGTTAGTGGTCTGGGTAAGGGTGTGACAGCCAGCAGCATTGGTGTTGTGCTCAAATCTTGCGGGCTTCGTGTGACCTCAATAAAAATAGGTTCTCTATGTTTCATTTGTTTATAATAAACTGATTTTTTAAGAAATTTGTGATTCTTTCTCTTGTGATATCAGGTCATTCTTTCAAATGAATTGAATTGTCTTATTGGCAGAAGCTTTTTTAATGACATTTTGGTAGTTTTTTGTACTGTAATAATTTTCTGTAATCTTAAGTTGTCTAATAAGTCATTTGCTGGCTCCATTATTTAGATTTTAAAGTAATCTAAAGGCTTATTGCTTACTGTTGTATTTTTGCCATCTCCTGATTTCGGTTAATAAGCTTGCGTGGACTATTATTACTATTTGCTCATGGTTTGATCTGCAATTGATTCCATTCTTTTCTGTTACACCTGAAATTGTGTGAATAGTTGCATCTTTTACGCTGTAGTTTTCCTCACTTAACCTTGACATGAACTTGTGCTCTCTAGTCTCCATATGTTCTTTAATCCTTTTTTTAGTCATCCCTGCATGTTAAAATTTGATATTAGTTTTATCAAAAAATATGATATTGGTTTAATGAAATGTGTAGAACTTAGTCCTATAGCTTGGAGTCTTTGACTGCTGTTTATGTATGCTTGTTTTCAATCCGTGAAATGAACTAGTAAAATGATCCCTAACCACCATGCAAAATGAAACTTGAACTAGAGGACTAGCTAACTTGTATTGCAAATTCCATTTTTCATAGCATTGCTAACCTTTTCTTTCCTTTTTTCAAAGAATCAAGTCAAATCTCAGGTCTCTGACTTCTATTTATGTCTTTGTACGTAGATATTTTTTAAAGCCTTTATTATGAAATTCTCTGGTTCTGTTTGAATCTACTTCAAGCTAATAACACTACTACAATTTATTATCGCAGATCCATACCTGAACACAGATGCAGGGACAATGTCTCCTTTTGAACATGGGGAGGTTTTTGTTCTGGATGATGGTGGAGAGGTGATCATGCACCCTTTATTTGTCATTGTATTGTCCAGCCAGACTATATGATAATCTCTCTTTTTTTAGACGTTAATTTATCATATTTGTTACCACTTTTCATTTGTATAAACCAAGACAGTGTTCTTTTTTTTTTTTTGATTTGATCCAAGACAGTGTTCTTAAGTATTGTTTTCTGGGACTTTTCTGTGTTTTCTTGGTCCATTGCTCTGTTATATATCTGGTTCTTTTGACGTGTTTGATCTAATTATCTGGATTATTCAATTAACAGGTGGATTTGGATTTGGGAAACTATGAAAGGTTCTTGGATATTACACTTACCAAAGAAAACAATATAACTACAGGAAAGATATATCAGGCAAGTCAATGTAATGAACCTGCCATTTGGAGAATAAAATTCCTTTTGGTCACTGAAATATGTAAATTCATTTGAACTTGTGACAGTCTGTTATCAACAAGGAAAGACGAGGAGACTATCTTGGGAAGACAGTTCAGGTTATTTACGTATACAGTGGAGGCACTATTTTTGCTTAAACCACTATTGTTTTTCATAAATGGTTGTCAAATAAATGGTTTGAGTCAAGATTGTTCCCCTAGGTTGTTCCTCATATAACTGATGCTATAAAAGATTGGATCGAATCTGTATCCATAATTCCCATTGATGGAAAACATGAAGCAGCTGATGTTTGCGTGATTGAGTTGGGTGGGACTGTAGGTAACTCTGTAATTACCATACTTCTATGTATGGATTTTGATGTAAAAATCACCACCAGTATTCTATATGAACTTTTGCCCTTTCTAACCAGTTTTCTATATGAACTTTTGCCCTTTCTAAGGTGATATTGAATCAATGCCATTTATTGAAGCTCTGCGCCAATTATCGTTTTCTCTGGGTAAGTACGTAATTGGTTTATGCTGTAAATGTGCTAAAGTTGTTTCAGAATGAACTGGACTTGCTTTATTTACAGTTTGATGCTGTTAATGGTGGCTTTAAACTGCTTTCTTATATCAACTGTATAAATATGCCATTGATAGCTTTTTATAGAAGGAACAAAGCACCGCCTTAGAAATGAGAAATCCAGTCAGATATGTCTTAATAGGTTGGGAGGAAAGTATGTAAACATTATTTTCTTGCAATGCTGGAAATTCTTTTCCATGAAATTAAAAAAAAAAGAAATTCTTTTCCATCTTCTATAAGCTTCAATCTACTAAACATGTGAGATGATAGGTAAAGTTAAGGACAAGTTCGAGGGGGCATGTTCATCCCTTGCTCTACTCGTCTCCTTAGTCTCCTAGGTAAGGTTCCTTTTATATTGTCTTTGCTACTCGCATATGTATGTTCAAGAAATGAAAATCAACAAATGTACTGGACATCGAAGAATTTTTTTCTCTTAAGTCAGATTGAAATTGGATTTCACCCTGAAGAGGTTAAACTTTAGGACTTCAAAATTTTTGAGGATAGACTGTTTTCTACAAAGACAAGTCTTTGTAGTTAATTACTCATCTCTTTATCAAATAATAAACTTTTAATTAAGAAAAGAATCAACTTACCAAACGGATGACACAAAGATGGGTGGGGAAGAAGGAAGAACCTAATCAAGCTCCCATGATTCCATCGTCTAAGGCTCCATCAATGGTCCCAATTCACTTAAACCTTTGGCCAGGAGATTACAGAATGATCCGTCAAGAGTCATGGGTGCCATCGTCCAGAGACATTTTAGTGAACTAAAATAGAATTTATCATCAAATCATAAAGATTTGGATTCTGTGGGGCTTCTATGAATACAATGATTAAGATGCAAGATATAATTTACCACAGAATCATAAAGATTTAGATTTTGTGGGGCTTCTATGAATACAATGATTAAGATGCTTAAGATTACATGATCATCATAGCCATAAACAATTTGGGTGTGCTAAGAGATTCCAAGGGCTTAGCACTGGAATTGTGACCTAAAAGTTGAAGGATCTAGGGAAACTCAACAATTAAATCAATTTGGGAACTCTTGGATATTAAGGAATTCGATGGGCCTAATACTCCAAGGAGATTTGAATTGGAGACCTGAATGTTAAAATATCAAGCCTCCCTTGAGTGTTACGGGACTTGATAGCCTAACATTCCAATAGGAATTTGAATTTGAAGTTTGAAATTTGGGATTTGGGTTTGAATTTAGAGTTTGATCTTAGTTCTTGCTTGCATTGAGTAAGCAAACTTCAATCCTTCCTAGATCTCTGCTGTTCTTTTGTATTTTGTACCATGAAGAGAGTTTTCTTTACTTTCAAGTCCACATTTATATTGTTTTTGGACTTAAATGAAATATTCTTGTTATATGAGTCCTTGTTTTCTTGCAACTGAGCAAGCAAAACAGTCTAGCTACAGTTCAGATCTGTTTATTTTACTGCTGAAGGCCTAGATAAAGTTCTGCAATATTTTAGCTTAATAAGTAGATAATGAATCATCTATTAATTGAGTGTCCAAACCAAATAATATTTTAGAGATTCAAAGAGCTCATTAGGATGATCTTAGCCACCAAATTTGGGCTACATCTAAGCTCATTTGATAGGTCAATTAAATAATCAAATAAGTTTTTCTACGACTAAAACAAATATCTGATTTAATCGATTTTTTCAATGATTTTAAATCAAATTGAGTGCCATAAAAGCTCAAATTTTGTAGGATTATTTTTCATAATTCTTCATTGATATTAGATATTTTTCATGATTTTTTTGATATTTTGTTCATTGAATCCCAATTTTAAAATGATTATTTAATCACTTTTGCTAAGTTTAATGTTGAATTTGGGATTAAACTAAAGCAAAGTTTTGGTAATCATGTTCCAAACATTGTTCCACATATTCTGAGTTTTGCAGAATTTTCTCAAATTTTGGTGAAATTTTCATTTTTTGGCTCAATTAAAAGATCCAAATAATTCATTTGACCTTCATTTTTCCCCCTATTTTATTAAAGCTTTTTTGACTATTGCTCTTCAGATTCAAAAATAGAGGTTAACAGCATAAATCTGTATTGTGGAATCTTAAATAGAATTTAAATACTATTTCATATGGAGATGTTGCCCTAACAAAAGGTTTTCACTGCCCAAACACTAGAAGTTAGGTTACGATATACGATGGCATATTGTGCTACTTAATGGATAAAGTCGTTTATTTTATTCAATGGCTCACATTTTGATTCTGATAAATAAATGCGTTAGAATAGTAACAATAATAATAGTAATAGATATTACTTTCAGTTTATATCTAGATTACTTAGGAACTAACCTAAATCTTCTGAAGTGCATGCATATTGTTGATACAAAGTAATTATCATGGTATAGTGCAGCCCAGTCCCTAGTAATAAATAATCATAAGAATACTATTTTTATAAAAAAGAGTATTGAACAATGATAAATGAAGTTTGCTAGTGTGAGGTTGCTTGGTGCATATTAGAAAACATGCATCCAGCAAGCATGATGTGAACATATATTGCAATAGTTACTAATGTCAGGAAGTTGGCTGCAATTTGGAGGACTTTCTCATTACGATTGGTGTACACCAAGGTTCTGCTTTAAGTCATTATCTTTTTTAATTTGATGATAGACAAGTTGACTATAGATATTTAAGGCGAAATCCAGTAATACATGCTTTTTGCATTAATATTGTTATAGATTGACTCGAAGTTAATCACAACATTAATCTAAAATTGTTGAAATGGAGTGCTTACAAAAGGTTTATGTGATGCCTATTTGGTGTGGCATCATTATCTTAGGCATGCGATTTATTCTAGGTAGTTTTTACCTTCGATAGCTGGATCTAAACATGTTGCTTATTGATGGGGCTGTTAATGATTCGATTTTGAGCCGAACTAGTGTCGGCTCAAAATCAAATCAAACTAAATTGAATCCTGCTGGAACTCGTCTCAAGCCAGCTCGAAATGCATAATATTTACTTGAATATTGATGAATTACAAATAAGCCCTCACTTTAAACTCAACATTACCTATGCTTAGACAATTATTTTAATAAAAAAATATAATGTTACTAATTAAAATTTAAGATTAAATGATGTTGGATATAATATAATAATCTGAAAAATCAAAATGTATATTAAGATTACAATTTCAATAGGTCATTAAAATTAGAAACTAACAACAAATTTAAAATTAGATTTTCAAATCATGAATAGTAATATACAACACAGTAAAAAAAAAAATAATAATAATAATATATATACAACACAGAAAAAGAAGAGAACTTATATCATGAATTCAGCATCAAGAACAGAGATGATGCAAACATGAAAGATTGATGAGCTCAATACAACATCAAATCACCATAATATAGTAGGGATACATTTTACATTACCATGAGTACATCTTACAAAAGAATACATCTATATTATAAATACAACATACATGATATAGTTTAGTTCGAGGCAATTGTTTTGCCCAACTCAAATTTCAACTATAAAAATTAACTTTATCACATCTAATACAAATACGAATATTAGAGTTTAAAGTATTTCACATTTTACACACTTTCTAATATTAAAATAAATTTCTCTCCTATTAAACTTAAAAAAAAATATTTAATCCTCTTGTCTAAAAAAAAGCTCGAACCAAACGAGGCCAAAAGAAATAAATAAAAGAATTAAAATTAAGGTTTTTGAATCTTCATCCTTCATCTTGCATTCCAACTTCCAAGTAACCTATTCACAATGTCAAAAAAGAAAAAGAAAACTTGCAAGAAATAGTGTCAATATTTAAACAATAATTTATTATTTGATTGCCCCCAAAAATCAATATTTATCATTATCAAGCTCTCGGAAATCAACATTAGCAAAATTAATATTCAAAATTCAAAATAATAGAAGATCCACTGAAATGAAACAAATCAATAGTTACAAATCTACATAATGATAAATGAAGCATTGAAATCAATATTATTAAGATAACAACGTATTTAGAATCTGAAAATCAAAAAAATAGAATATCCGCAGAATGCAGAATTGCAAGACTTATAAAATCATCATTTATCAAAATGACAAATCAAAGAAGTCTGTGACCCAAAAATAGATGCAGAAAAAGAACAAGCAAATAGATTCAACTATGAAAGCATCCACAATTTACAAACTGATCTCAATGTTAATTTTATCAAAGGGCTTCATAGATAAGAAAACCAATGCATTTTATTGAACCTATGAACCAAGCCATCAAAGAATAATCTTAATGTAAATCTAAACTATGAAACTAGCAGTTTGCTTCACTAGTATAGACTAAAGTAGAACAACACTGAAAAGAGTCATGAATCTGAAAATTAGTTCAGAAACTAGGGAACTTTCACTTTGCGTTAGTGGACAATGCAGTAGGAATGTTAATTACCAAGTCTTTTTCCACAAGTTTATACAACTGAAAAAACAAATTTGAATCAGAATTAAGAAAAAGAGAATGAAATAAAATGTAAATGGAAATGAGAGTATCTTTCTTACAGTTGGATCAGTAGAGGTTGAATGGGTTGCTCGAATCCAACTAGCAACACACACTGAAGCACTTAAAGTTTTTGTAAATAAAATACTTTTGTAGTCTCCTAAAACATGCCCACCTACACTAAATGTTGATTCAGAAGCAACACTAGTAACCGGTATACTGAAAAAATCTTTGGTCATCTTTGATAAAATTTTGTATTTCAAAGGATAATTTTCGTTACTCTAAAATATTGAATTATGAATCCACACGCTCAATACATTATTTACAAAAAAAAACTTCGAGATGAGATTTCAGCGGACTCATGATGTTGCTTGCTTTTTTGTAAATACAATCCATCAAGTGGATCTGAGGAGTAGTAAAGGTGCTACTAGATTCCTCACAAGTAACAACAGTTGTCTACAGCATAAAAAGAATATAGCCCATCAAGAGACTTTTTCACATTCTCAATTTTTCCATTTACTTCAATTGAACTATGGATCTCTGAATAAAAATATGGCAAGGCAAACATTTTAACACGAGGATCTAGTATGCACCAATTGTCAATGAAGTATGGTAATTTGACCAATATTTATTGAACTTGACTATCGTAACTGCTGCCATATCCTTAACACAAGGAGTTGATGAAAGAATACTATTATTTACTATTTTCTTGACTCTCACAAGATTTAGTAAAAACTTATTCATTGTTGGAAATAATGAACCTGAAAAAACTTTAGCAACTTCATCAAAAACAACCGAAACACCTTTAAACTTTTCATACATTTCCTATTCTTTGTCCGAGGGTAACTAGATGTGATAGAGATCCCTACATGCATACTCCGGAAAGTCATTTTTATAGTAAAATGTAGCATCAAACATCCCAAAAGTAGAATTCCATCTTGTAGGCACATCCATATGTAAGCCTCTATTTATGGAATTTCCAGGCTGCCTAGTAATCTCACCCTTACTTGGTGAACACTTCAAAAATAATACAAAATATCTTTTCTTTGATATGATATTATTAATGACTTTCAAACCATCTTGAACCGTCAAATTCAAAATATGTGCAGCACAACGAACTTTGAAAAACTTTCCAATAAACTGAAAACCCGACCTACTACTGAAAAAGGACTTTAAATTTTCAACAGCTCTGTCGTTTGAAGAAGCATTATCAAGTGTAATTGTGCTGATTTTGTTTTGTAGGCACTATTGAAGCAAAATTTAGAAACAGCTTCAGCAATGACAAATCCAGTGTGTGGTAGATCTAAATCAATAAAGCTAATGATCGTAGACTAATGGATCCACTTAGCATCAATATAGTGTGCAATCACACACATGTATCCAAGTGTTTGATTGGATATCCAACAGTCTCAAGTGAGAGACACCCTTTTTATAGCCTTCAGGGTCTTTTTAAGACTGTCGTTCTCAGTCTCAAATTTTAATACATTCATTTTTTATGGCTTGCTGATTAAACTTAGTATAGCTTGTGTTCATTGATCTCATGAGGACATTGAGCCATAAGTGTTCAACCATCATTAAAGGATATTCATGCACAATGCTCATTTTGGCAATGTTCTTGATGCTACTATGATCATAAATAGGTGACACAAAAAGAAAACCCACCACATTATTATCTATAGCATTTTCAACTAAATATTTTTTGTTTAGTTTCATTTGTAGCTTTGCTATAATGATGAGTGTGCAAATATCTATTCAGTTGGGATGTAGTCCCTTTTGCTTGATTTAAGTTTTAGGACATTATTTACACTTCCATTTACCAATTTTCTTTTCTTTTTGTGTTATGGTGACCGTCATGAAATGGTCCCTTACGTTACATCTCTTTCTCTTGCCTTTATTAGCTTCTTGTACTGTCAACCTCATCTCTCATGTTTGTAGTCATGATAATAATTTTGTCAGCTTCTTTATGCTGACCAGACTAGCTACCTGACTTCGAGTTGGTTGATATTGTTGACAAAGTAAGATGCACGAATAAGAAGGCAAAATGACACAAGTGCAGTCATTAGAAACTTACATGCAATCATAGCATCAGCTCATATCAATCTAACACAGAATAAAATACAACTACAATCAATTATACTATCATATTCTATCAAAGTTTGCAATCCTCAGATTATTTAGAATCATGATTCATCATTGTAGTAGGGGAAAAGAGAACTAGCGCACCATGCAACATAAATCTAGTCTTAGATAAAAATTCAGAATGCATTATACTTATCATAAATATCTACAAAAAATAAAGTATTATCATCTCTATTCTTAGAACATGCATATGTGGAATATACTACAGTATATAGAAGAAAGTATAATCATATTTGGTCTAATGCACTTATTACATGCATGCAACTCTAATAATATTTGTTCATATCAGTGAACGTATTTAATAATATTTGTTCATATCAGTTTAAATATTTGATAATATCTTTTTGTATCAGTTTAAATATTTGATAATATCTATCCACATCAGTTTACATATTTTATTACATGTTTCAAAGGACAGATTTAAGGGGGGAAAAATAATGAAAGGCCAAAGTATTCATAAACTCATCATTGAATAGCTGCACAACCAAAGAACAAACAATGAAATAAACAATTAAGTAAAATTTGGAACTTAGGAATATCGATCTAAGTGATCTACATCAAAGGCCACAAACCAAGCTTTCTAGTTTCTAGTTCCCCCATCCTCAACTTCTTAGAGTAGATATGAAATAAAAAACATCACAAGGCACGACAATAGTCCATGAATCAAAGAAATGATCAAGGCTAAAGAAGAAAATATTAGTAAATCTTTAAAATCATGAAAAATCAATATGCAAAATAGATCTAACTGATTCACATCAAAGATTAAACCAAGCTTTTTCAGTTTCCTCATATCCCCAACCACTCAGAGTCAAGATTTAATAAAAAAACATCAAAAGGCACTACAATAGTCCGAAACTCAAAGAATATATCACAATAATCCATGAAAAATAAAAGGAAAATTTGAGAAACTATTACAGTGTCATTGTGCGATCAATGCTCGTTTCGTCATCAATTAGGCTACTGCAATTTTTGAGAGAGCGGAGATGGCGATTCTGAAATGCAGAGACTAAAAGAACAAACCCTAGATGAGGGTTGGAGGGCAACGACAAGAAAGAGCGACAAATAACAATGAAGTGCGAGGTGCTTTGTATCACCGAGTTGTTGTGTCGTGGTGGACTTCTGCGTGCTTGGAGAAGAAGAAGGTGAGCAATCCTCGAGTCCTAAACAGAGACAAAGTAGTCACCCGTCATAGTCTCCGAGTCTTAGTCTCACAGACTCACACTCTTGCTGAATTTGGGTGACGGGAGATGGCTAACTTGTATAGCTTATATATATGGCAATCAATCCAATGGCTATCCGATCGAATTCTCTTGATCTGCACTGCTTGAAGCCAATTTTCTGAAGACTTCTCCCTTTAAGATGAAGAAATTCTCATGCATATGGAACAGGTGCTGTTGGATGACAATAAACCTATAACAATCCTCCTCTAACAAGTGCTTCCTTGAGCTCACGTCTATAGCCAGCTTATCTGGCAATTTGCTTTTTAATACTATTTGACTCTTTTAATCAATTTAGTGTATAATGCGATTTCTCTCCAACTTCATTTTATTTCTCCGTAATCAAATTTAATTGTAATTATTTGGGTTGATCAGTTCTTTTTTTTTGCACTAATTAAGGGATCTACATTTCAATTTGGGATTCAAAGTTGGTATAAAATGCAAAAATTCAATTTATTCTTGTATACGCCAAATTTTATTTATTGAATGAACTTAGCAGCTCGGATCTAACTTACCGATTTCCTCTTTACCATAAATCCAGCTGAGTTTAAAATTAAAAATTGGTTTGATTTGATGGATTTAAATTTCTTAATTATCACATAATTATCTTTAAAGATTATTCTGTTTATTAAATCAATTTGCCTATTTAATTTGTCATTACCTTACATTATCAAGTGAAAAAAATTCTACAAGGTTGCTATCCAACTAGAAATATCATATTAGAGTAAGAGTTCAATAGGTTGTGAAGTGCTCGGATAAATGAATGATTGCATTGGAGCAAATAATATATGAAATGATTGTATTGGAGAGTGGATGTGCATGACACCTGTGAAGGATGAGTGAATAAAATTTAAGGTGCTACAACCATGCTATTGCTGATCGCTGTTATATGTAAATGTGAGAGGGCATAAACCACAACAATGAAGAGAGTGAAAGGTTTAAAAATGACTTGTGCTATGGTTAGCTGATATGATATTAGCTCATATGCACTTATAGTGAGTGGCATGCATGGCTGATGGCTATCAGCATGCATCCCAAATCAACTATTTGGTGGAGGTACATTTGGGTTGCCAATTGAACAATTAATGAACAAACACATGTGGCACATGCAACCTTTACTTGGGGTTGACTGCTTTGGTGTGAAAACAGTGTAAGCTTGAAGCGAGTTCAAAGTATATTTGTTCCACTTCTAATTCTTTGTTTTTTTCTAGGTAAAGAAAACTTTTGCCTTGTTCATGTTAGCCTGATACCAGTGCTTGGTGTTGTTGGCGAGCAGGTTAATTGTTCTCTTTAGTTTGTTTATTTTGATCCATATACATGAGTGAACACTCCTATTGTTTGTTTTGCGTGAGAAGATCTACAATTTTATCGTCCTCCTGTTAAAAAAATTATTTAATTTATTTAATCTAGAGTAAAGTTGAACCTTGTTTATGAGATGTTCATCTTTTTTCAGAAAACAAAGCCAACACAGCATAGTGTTCGAGAATTGAGAGCATTGGGTTTGACACCTGATCTATTAGCCTGTCGGTCAGCCCAAGTAAATACTCACCTCTAATTCACTATAACAGATATACGTATGTGTAAGTTCTCACATGATAGTTGAGGTCCATATTGAGATTGTTCTTTTATTTGATATCATCACATTAACTTTGGCTTTGTATGCAATTTTGTCTTCATTCAGAGGGATTGCCAATGCGGTCTTTAAATATGACTGTTTAACATTCATTCCTTCTAAACTCATTTTTCACTTTCCATGAGTAAATAAAACGTTATCTAGAATATTTTATTATGAAGTGTGAACTGATCACGTAATTCTGAAAAGTTAATTGGATCTTCAGCCTTTAAGAGAAGGTACAAAGGAAAAGCTGTCACAATTTTGTCATGTACCGGTGAGCTCTTGTTATTTAGCATTTTCATGCAAGTAGCTATTTTTGTTGTTATTTAAAAAGCTTATTTGAATCTAATAGGTTTCTAATATTCTTAATGTTCATGATGTTCCAAACATCTGGCATATTCCACTGCTGCTTTGGGTGAGCTAAGTGCCTTATATTCTTTTTTTTGTTTTTTTGGCCTCAAACACTGTTGCATTTTCATAAGCTGATTATGTGAAATGTTTTCTAGTCATAATTATCTTATTTTGTCTCCATCTTCTAATGGTTATTCTCTTTCTAGAAACAAAATGCTCATGAAGCTATATTGAAGCAGCTGAGTTTTCCTTGGCAAGTCTTGTACTTGAAAATTACAGTCCTTTCTTGAATAACTTGTCTTATTATTGAGTACGACCTGTGCAATTGGCTTGTAGAACTGATAATGAAGTTTTGCCTCCAGCACTGCTAAAGACGCAGATTTTCAGAATTGGGCAAATATGGCTGAGTCATATGACCGCATAACTAACTCAGTCTGTATTTTGCAAAATTAGTGTTTTTTAATAAATTTTCTTTTTTCTTAATGTGGCATTATTCTTATACAGGTTAAAATTGCCATGGTTGGGAAGTACACTGGACTAGCAGATTCTTATCTATCTGTTGTCAAGGTCTGTTCACAGCTTCGCAAGTTCCACCCAGTTCTACTTTTAGATTTTTAATATATATGCCTTGAAATTTGGCAATCAGCCTTTATTTTGAAATTTTCTATTTGTGCTTGATTTATAAAGAAAGTAGAATTCTCTGTAGAATACTGACACAAAACTGTTTACCAGAGGTAATACCAATTTGTCAGTTCTACAAATGATATCTCTCTCGTTTTGAAGAATTGTTTTTAGATTATCACTAGATTTTCTTTTCTTTTGAATTTTTCCTAATTTATGATTCTCTCTTACATTTTTATTGATTATTTTGGCCCTACAACAGGCTTAAAAAATGAATTCAAAAGTAGTAGGAAACTAATATTGTGACTATCCATAGCCGAAGATGGCAGATTGGCAGGGAGTAGTTGCTGGGATGTCCCAATAAAAGGGGATCATAGTAGCAAAATATAGCTCTTGATAGACTTCTAGGCTGCATAATGAGTAGTAAAAGGGGAGCAAGAATGAATCATACCACATCGAAAAGGGAAGGAGTTTCCTGGATTGTATAAGTAAATAACGTGATCTCAAATAGATGGGGTGCCTTTTAGGGCAACCGTAATGTTAATGATGGGAAACTCCGTAGTTAATTATACTTGAGCTGAAATAGTACTAGAATGGGTAACCTCCTAAAAAGTACTCAAGTCATACAATTCTCTTAAGCCAAAGTGGTCAATACCTTTATATTCGAGATATAGGATATTACAATATGGTAGTAGAGCTAACCTCTCAAAATAGATGTGGTTCGAGTATAAAACTAGTGGAAGGTAGTAGGCCTGCGACGATTCGTAGCCAAAAAGGGCAGAGAGTGATCGTCAGATGATCTCTTAAAAGAAGGAAACCATTGGAGTAAATTGTCGCTCCTGACTGGCTTGTAGGCTAGAAGATAAATGGTGAAAGGGGCGCAAGAGTGAATCATAATAATCGAAAAGGGAGGGGTATTCCTTAGTTACATAAGTAAATAGCACGATCCCAAATGATAGAGTCACTTTTCTGGGCAAAATTCTGAGACTAATGATGGAAAAATCTGTAGTTAAGCGTGCTTGAGTTGGAATAGTACTAGGATGGGTAACCTTTTTAGAAGTACTTAAATTATGCAGTTCCTTAAAGCTAAAGAGGACAATTTCTCTACATTTTGGATGGGGATGTTACAAATACTATAATGTATATATGGTCAAGCTAAACTAGGAAGAGACCTCTAGGAGTTTATTTTTGAAATATAAATAAAGAAATAAAAACTGGATGAAGGGTCTCAAGGAAATGGAAAAAAATATCCTATAGTATGTTAAAGAAACGATAGCAGATTACGTGAGTGGCTATTCAAACAAACTAGAATAGACTCTACATGCAACCTCTTCATCGAGAAAGACTGATGTAGGTTGAGCCAGCACCGGATTGGCATTATGTTGCTTGAGACATAATTTATGTCCAGCTCTAATGTCTTGGTAAGTCATCAGTTTTAATTTGCATCTTTGAATTTTCTTTTACTGTTGTATCAATGATCATATGTTTGTTTTTTTCATTTAGGAAATCTATTAGCCCCAGTTTGGTTGGTGGGGCATTTTTAGACTAGTGATAGAAAATATATTATATGTATATCATATAGATTATTTTAGGCCCTATTTGGCGCGAGTACCAAATTAGGACCAAAATAATACTAATTTAAAAAACAACAATAATAATAATAAATAAATTTTTTTAATCATTCTACACAAATTCTGATATAAAAAAATATTATTTTACTTCACATACTAAATAATTTTTAATAAAAATATATACTTTATTTCACATCCTACACCAAAATATTCGAATCGAGTATTTTGGTCTAGGATGTGAAATAAATTTATTTTTTTTATTGAAAATTATTGAGTATGTGAAGTAAAATAATATTTTTTTATATTAAAATTTGTATAAAATGATTAAAAAAATTTATTTATTATTATTATTGTTGTTTTTTAAATTAGTATCATTTTGGTCCTGATTTGGTCCTCGCGCCAAACAGTGCCTTAGTATCGAAATTTATGTAAAATGTAAAATAAAGTTGAACTTTTATTGAAATGTGTTAGATATGAAATAAAATTGATTTTTAATGTAGGGATTTGCATAGGGTGTGGAATGTTGATTTTTTATATTGAAGTTTGTGTTAAATGTAAAATAAAGATTAAAAAACTTTTTAGGCTCATTTTGTCTATGACCAAACAAGGCAGTGTCTCGTATAGCTATTTTCGGGCTAGCATTTCTTGTCTTGTTTGGCTACTCATTAAACATGATTGCCTGCCACTTTCAATAAAGATGCTCTGATAGGTCTCTCACAACGGGTATTTTGTAATTTGAGACTAAATTATTATTGTTGGTGCTCTTTGTTTAATATGGCAGGCCCTTTTGCATGCATGTGTTTCCTGTTCTTTGAGGCCGTCAGTTGAATGGATTGCGGCATCAGACCTTGAAGATGAAAGTGCAAGATCGGTATTTATTAATATTGTGACACTAATTTAATATTATATGCATTTGTGTTTCTACATGGTATTACGTGATTGGTGGATGAACTAAGTCATCTCTGTTAATGCAGACTCCACAAGCCCATGCTGCAGCCTGGGAAACCCTCACAGTAAGATACTAATCCTTGTATCTATGGTCTTTTCAGAATATTTTTCATTTTGTCATTTCTTGAAATTTTGTATTTCCATCAATACCTGAAGTGTTCTAACTTTGATTCAGAAGACTTATTCCCTTTGGTTATGTCATCCTCTACTTTTAATCTTATTTCTGAAAATCCAACTACATAAGATCTCTGTTTTGCAATGTGAGAATTTGAGGCTTGCATTTGTATGACGTATAATCCAATAAATATTACAGGGTTGAAATCTAACAACATATATGGTGATGCCTTCTATTTAACAGAGATGTTCATGCATTCTGGTTCCTGGCGGATTTGGTGATCGTGGAGTTTCAGGAATGATATTGGCTGCTAAATATGCTAGGGAGAATAACATTCCGTATCTTGGGATATGTTTGGGGATGCAAATATCAGTTATCGAATTTTCTAGATATGTATGTATAACCACCTGCAAGCTTTTTGTAGTTGTTTTATTCTCATTATTCTTCTGCATTCACGCAGACTTTTTTGGACATGCACACAATTTAGTAATGAAAAATGACAATTGACAGTCTCCAGAACTTTTCAGGTTTTACGAATGGAAAGAGCAAATAGCGAGGAATTTGATCCTCAGACCCCTTATCCTGTTGTGATATTTATGCCAGAGGTAACTTTTTTGGTCAATAATTGATTGCAATTGAGATAAAAACAATCGGAGGTGGTGTGATATTTATGCCAGAGGTTTTTTTTTTTTGGTCAACAATTGACTGCAGTTGAGATAAAAACAATCAATCGGGGTTTTTGTGCAGGGTTCAAGAACTCACATGGGAAGTACAATGAGACTTGGTTCAAGGAGAACATTTTTTCGAGATCCTACTTGCATTACTTCAAAGTTGTACGCTGAAAGATTTAGTATCTCTATACTACAACTATTTCTTTGCTGTGTTTGGCATGAGGAAATTTTAGAATCTGGCCTTGGAACTTTTGGCCAGACTTGAGATGTGTGAATGACGGGAAATAAGTTGGTTTGTCATATTAAAATTTGTGTTAAATGTGCAATAAGTTGACGGATTTTTTAAAAGTTGTGCAGGATATGAAATAAAGTTAATTTTGTTGTTAAAGTTTACGTAGGATGGGATGTAAAATTGTTTTATTTACTTTTTTTAAATTGAAAAAACATTAAGCCTTTTGAAAAAAATGGTATGAACGAAGACATAAGAATGAAAAGCAAAAAATAAATAACATGATTTTTGTTAAATCTTGAGTGGCCAGCTAACTTAAAAGCATAAATTTATAGGTTATATCACATAAGCTATATATTAGAGTAGCTGAGATATGGCTAAAATGGTTGAGTGGTTATAAACTTATAATAAAGTGGATTACATTAAAAATGATTGTATCAGAGTGAATGGGCTTGGTTGCTATATAGGATAAGGGTGAAACTTTTAAGGTGTTTCAACCATTTCCTTTTTTGACCTCTAAAGGCCCATATGTGTAAATATGATAGAATCTAAATCACGACGTTGAAGCAAGAAAAGGGAAGACCAAAATTGACTTGGTATTGCATTAGTTCTTTAATTCAAGCTAAATGGAGAAGAAAATTCATATTTCTAATCCAACTAGATGGAGATTAATTGTTTTATTGTTGTTCTTGTTGTCAATGTTTGCACTCTCTCTCTCTCTCTCTCTGTGTGTGTGTGTGTGTGTGATGATGAGCAATTTGTTTTCTCATTATCTTCTCATCTTATTAGTTTTTCCTTATACAAAGTATGAACTGAAATGATATTTTCTTTGGATATTTAGATACGGTAACTCTTCTTTTGTAGATGAGCGTCACCGCCATAGATATGAGGTTAGTAATGGATACTGATAGATTTATTTTTATTTTTATTTTTTACCTACATGAATAATTAGCTGTACTCTTCTCCTCTGTTAAGTGAATGTTGAGGAGTACATTTGATACACGACAAAACAAATTACCCAATATTCTACGCTATTAGATCTAATCTAGCAAACTGACGTAAATGCTTAATTTCTTAAATTATGCTTCCGAGAATATATTCTTACATTTCTCCTTCACAGGCAAGCTTGTTTGTTGGTGTGCAACTCATAGTCAATATGTTTTTTTTCGAACATTTTGCCATAAATAATCTGGGGACTCGAGGGAATTCTTGCAACTGTGGTGCATTTGTTTAGCTAGGTTGATTTTAACCAGCTCAAGGTTAACCTTTGTTGAGATATTTTCATTTTGAAATTTATGTAAGATTTGGAATAAAATTAGTTTTATTTTCAAATGTATATTGGATGTGAAATAAAATTATCTTTTTTTATTATTTTAAAATTTATATAGAATGTGAAATAAAATTTTTAATATTGGAACTTGCAAAGGATTTGAAATATTGTTAGTTTAATATTGAAATTTATATATGATATGACATATATAGTTAATTTTAGCCCTAGTTATAGTTAACCTGAGCAAACAAAGAAGGCTGTAAGCTCTGGAACAATTTTTATTTTGCTAGGCATTTAATTCATAACTTGCAATTATTAAAGTGTTTGTATTGCTTCAGGTTAATCCTGATTTCGTACAGAAGCTGGAAAGTGCTGGCCTAAAATTTGTGGCAAGTGATGAAAGTGGAAAGAGAATGGAGGTAACTGATCATCTGGTGAAGTTTAGTTTGCTTGCGCTAATTATGTGCCATATGAAATATCTTTGCACAGCATCTTTGGCATGTGTTCATCAGGTGCTAGAGCTACCTGATCATCCTTACTACGTGGGGGTGCAGTTTCACCCAGAATTCAAATCAAGGCCTGGGAAGCCTTCTGCATTATTTTTAGGTATTATTTCTTGGAGAGAGAAACAAAGCTCACCTGCTTTAATTTTAGCATTTGCATGAAATTAAAGAGAATATTGCATATTAAATTCCTCAATTTTAAGCACCAGAGAGTAAAACACGGGCTAATTTCTGGTAATGGTGATACGGAACCATAGAGAATATTGCATATTCCAGTTCACCTGCAG